>VYWZ01001613.1:0-26888 GCA_008711595.1 Fusarium xyrophilum | reverse complement strand
CCTATCTATAGGATATCCTTAAGGAGTATAGCTAGTAGTATAACGTCGCGTACCCACATTTCGCGCACACCCCCTTTTTGCGCGGCTTACACATTCTTCCTTACTTTCCCTTATAAAATAATAACATCAATTATATCATCAAATAAATTGAAAAAAAAACCAGGTTTTTATAATATATGCTCTAAAGTGTAATAGAGATACTGTACTACTTGAAATCCGTGAAAAACAATAAGAAGGTCACTTAATTTACAGTATTATAGAAGACTACAGGTAAAATGAATTAACAGTATATTTATAGCTTAGAGGCGCCTAGATACCGCAAAAAGGGCAGGAAAATAACCAATTACTATCTCCTTTATAAGAAGACCTTCTTATTAAATATTTACTGCATAAAGAAGAGGCAGGCCGCGCATTTTTAAAGCATAATATCTAAGAAGTTATAAGCCTTATCGCGCGCCCTGAAAGCGAAGATATTATCGCTAGATAAAACTAGCCATATAAGTTCCTATAATGCTATAGAGAAATTAAAATAAAGGTATCTATATCTGTCGATCGCGCTCGTTCTAAAGAAGTAACTCCTGAAATTCTATAAAGATTCTATACTAACTTTCTCGCGGCTATAGGGAGGCTATTTATTAGATTAGATTAGAACTATAATATAGATAAATATAGTATATAAGAGGGGTATACTAAGACAGGGAAAGTTATTAGGTCTTTAATAACTCACCGCTCCATTATTACAGAGAGCGATAATTGTAATTAGGTATTAATAATAGAGTCAGTAAATATATACAGAAAAGCTCTATAACATATAGTGGTTTTTAGAGGGAAAACGCTCCAAAAACAATAGTTTCCTGAAGCTTTTCCTACTTAAAGATATAACAATTCTTCCGACGGATAGGCGAATACTAAAGTATATGAAAAGTGGCTTTAGGAGATGTTCTTACTATCTATAAAGCTAGAAAATTTAACCAGCTAGAGGATTCTTCTTCTTAATAGCTTTAGCAGTTATATGTCATATAGATTTCAATTTATAGCTTTATTTAATAAGGTATAAGTTATTTATTTACCTCCTTATTTATTATATACTACCTAACTGCTAGATGTTAGTGTTTTTAGCCTAGTAAAGACCGCTTTTTGGCATTATATAAGAAAGTATACCTTATTTAAAGCCACTAATGCTATATAGAAATAACACTTTCTAAAAATCTATAGAAAATCCTAGAATAAAGCGATAACTAAGGAGAATATAATTATAGGTTTTTATAGCTCTAGGATTTTTCCTATTATTATAGAAAGAGCTCTTAAAAGGTTAACTGACTTTTCTTTAGTGCTAGTAGAGAAGTTAACTCCTTCACCCCCTTATATGCCTTAATACTAAAGAAATACATATTAAGAGATTCCTTATACTCTAAAGAATAAGTTAGAGTTACTTTTATAGCTTAATTTCTTAAAGCTGGAGAGCTCTAGCTATCAGTGTAGCCTCCTTATAATCAGAATAAAAGCAGGTAATGAAATTAAGCGCCATAGATTCTAAAATATTATAGATTTAGTAAGAATACTGTATTTAAAGTGAGATATAGAGTCATAAAGGCCTTAAGGTAAAGAGAAAGTCTAATATAAGGTAATAGGCATATATCTAAGTCCTAAGGAAATAAAAAAGTCAAGAGCGAAGTCAGTGAAAAGGCAGGAAAAGAAACAGCGAAAACGCTGCCAAAGAAAGCCGGTATAAGAAAAAAACAGTGTTCCTGGAATCCCTAACAGCATATATATAATCGTCTATTTTTAGATATATTAATTCCCTACTAATTGTTAGAAATCTTGACTTTGAAGTCTGACTGTAATCTCAGCTTGGTGCGTAGAAAGGGGGTGTGCGCGAAATGTGGGTACGCGACGTTAGAGTACATTCCCTGCCGATCAGATTCGGTCGGTAATAAGACAAGCACTACCTATATAAGTACTAATAAAAACACAGAAAGCACCGAGGCAGGTGCTCTCGATGTGTCACGTGCAAGTAAACAAAGCCACTACCAAAAATGGAAATAGCTGCCTAGAAATCACAGAAGCCATCGCGACCATGAAAAAGAATATTTATCAGATCGACCAAAATACGAAACTTGTTGAATCACGTGCCCCGTACTGGAATCGAACCAGTGATCTTATCATTACTAGTGATACGCTTTACCACTGAGCCAACGGGGCTTATGAGGCGACGTCTCGCTTGTCAAAGACAGATGCTGATACTGAGCTTATATGTGTCATAATTTTATTGAAACAACACAGCTAGAAGAATCTTGGTTTGTGTTTGGAGCGAGCAGAGTATATATGGGGTAACGTACTGCGGAAATATAGGACGAGGATTGGCAATGTGGAAAACTTTATCATTTGTGGATGATTGGTAAACTGGCTGGGGGATTGCGTCATACAAACAGATCAATCCTTGTCCTGTGTAAGCTTGATTACATGAAATCTACATGGATGGCTTTCACCTTGACTTGTCACAGATGCGCCATGACTCAGAAGACAGGCAGGGACAAGGAGAACAGAAAATATCAAAAGGTTAGACTGTCTATTTGGCGACTGAGATGCTTGGTTTATTTAGTACTACTTCTGGCAGATGTATCAAGGGCTGTTCATACTCCAAACCTTGGGTTTACCTATGTATACTAGGTACTTAGGTGCATATACATGTCTAGTCTTGTAATCATTCAAAATGCTGATGTTGTATGTGCCTAATTGTGGAAATGTAGAGTGAACTGTGTGATAAATTAACGAAAAGTACGGAGTAATCGAGAGTATTGCATAGTTATAAATTAATCAGACGGTTTGCAGACAATGATTCCTTGCACCCGGTGCCCAAACTGGAATTTGTTGCCGTCTCCCGAGAATCCCGTGCCATGTGGGCTCCTCCGGTTTCTGCACCGTCTCCATATTGCGTATAAAGAAATCAAAGCTGTTTGTACTAGAGTTCTTTCATTCACTTAGAGAAACTTTCGTGCTGAAACTGTGTTTGACAAAGAACTGGAATAAGTAGATGTTTCAGAGGTGGCAGCTTCAGGATTGCACCACAGATCTCATAAACTGAAAGATACCCCACATGCTCAATGAATAGACCCAACCGCGGCGAAGCTTATTAGAAAAACGAGCCAACGTTACATTAGAGTGGTCAGTTGACACGAGAACTTCGAAATGCGGGATTAATGTTCGACGGAGTTTCGATAGTCTGTTATCTGTTGCTATCGATATCTTGGCTTTCACTTACACGGTTTGGGCATGTTTGATGGATCAAGTCGGATTGTAGCTTGAGCCAAGGACCGATACTTTAGTCATAATTATGTGTTTCAGAATATGTCTCACGATGAGTGCGTGATGTCTGGTATCCTGCAATAACGAAAAAATGACGGAGAGATGAAGAGATATCTCGACATCGTGATTTAATATTGAGTTCAACTGTCACTAACACGGACAAGACGGAGTAGAGAAACGGCATATTTTGAGGGACCCCACCACTGCGGATCATTGTCCGGCCCGCCTCAGCCAATTTGATACCCCGCCAAAAAGATTTGTGGTCGCCCAAAAAAAAATTGACCGATATCGTCGTGACCAGACGAGAAAAATTTTCCCGTAGGTTTCACAAACAAATTGATACAGGTCTAACTCTTGTTTGGGTGTAAGAACACTCGATCCCTCTTCAACCTCTCCACGAACTATTTCCGTGACACGATATTCAACATGTGTGGTGTTTCGGCCATTTTGGTGAGTTTTCACTCTTCTGCTCTTGTCTCTATTGCCCCTCCCCCGCGCTCATAGAAAAAAAAAATAACCCTTGCCCGTGCTCGGACTTGAGACGGAAGTGCTACCAAAAGAGTTGAAGAAACGGAACACAACATAATATGTACTGACAATCTTTGATAGCTAGGTGACCAGGAGGCTACCTCCGCCGCCATTGACCTCCACGAGACATTGTATTATCTTCAACATGTTAGTCCTCCATTGCGAATATCCCGAATCCCGAAATTCGATATCCACAGATATTGACCAGCTGTAGCGTGGACAAGATGCTGCAGGTATCGCTGTTTGCCAGGGTGGACGAGTTTCTCAATGCAAGGGTCTCGGTATGGCCAGCAAGGTATTTTCTGACGGCCGACGACTTGAGCATCTCCCCGGTTACATGGGTATGGCAATGCGATGCACAGATTACACGGAGACTGACTCTCCATAGGCCTGGGCCATGTTCGTTACCCTACCATGGGAACTGCTTCTGCGTATGTGTTACTGGGCACACAATATCGTACACCACTGACCAAGAATGCGACTACAGCTCCGAAGCTCAACCTTTCTACGTCAACGCCCCTTTCGGTATCTCCATGAGCGTCAACGGTAACCTCGTCAACACCGAATACCTCCGCAAGTTCCTCGACGAGGAAGCCCACCGACACGTCAACTCCGATTCCGACTCGGAGCTCCTGTGCGTAATCAAAGCTCGCGCTTATTCGAACCGCGATGACTGATTTGTACCAATAGCCTCAACATCTTCGCCCACGGCCTCCAGCAGCTCGGCAAGACTCGTGCCAACTCGGAGGATATCTTCACTGCTCTCGGCGATGTCTACGCCAAGTGCCAGGGCGCTTTCGCATGCACTGCCATGATCGCTGGCTTTGGTATTCTTGCCTTCCGGTGAGTTGTCGCAATTTTGAACGACTTGTCATCAAAAACTGACAATAATCAGCGACGCCAACGGTATCCGACCTCTTTGCATTGGTTCTCGACCTTCCGCCACACTCCCCGGTACTGAAGATTACCTCGTTGCCTCCGAATCCGTTGTTCTGAAGCAGCTGGGCTTCTCAAACATTGTCGACATCCTCCCTGGTCAGGCCTGTTTCTTGCAGAAGGGATGTGGTCCCAAGTTCCGTCAGATTGTCAATGACCGACCTTACACACCCGATTGCTTCGAATTCGTATACGTTGCTCGTCCTGACTCAACCATGGACGGAATCTCGGTGTACCGCAGCCGACAAAACATGGGAGAGAAGCTGGCCAAGAAGGTCCGCGCGGTTCTCGGAGAGAAGGGAGTTCGAGAGATTGATGCAGGTATGAGATATCCATATGTCTCCTGCCTCTGAACTGTACTAATTGTTTTCCAGTCATCCCTGTTCCAGAGGTATGTCCAGTTTAGGAGTCATGACGTTGGTGAAAACATGAAAGCTGACTCACTATTAACAGACAAGTAACATCGCCGCTGCTACTCTCGCTGAGAAGCTTGGCAAGCCATACGTCACAGCCCTAATTAAGAACCGATATGTTCAACGAACCTTCATTCTTCCCAACCAAGCTCTTCGAATGAAGAGTGTTCGCCGCAAGCTTTCACCCATCGACTCAGAATTCCGAGGAAAGAACCTCATCCTAGTGGACGACAGTGTCGTGCGTGGCAGTAAGTAAACTCTTTCATATATAAGGATCAATACTTATTTGGAAATTAGCTACATCTGGACAAATCGTGAGTAAAATGATGACGAATTTGTCTATGAGATAGAACTAATGGGTCAATGTAGGTTCAAATGGCTAGAGAAGCTGGTGCTGCTAAGGTCATCTTTGTTTCAGCCTCTCCAGAGTGCATATACCCCCATATCGTAAGTTTTTACCCCGGCATGAAATGTTGAACATGTTACTAACAATAATTCAAGTATGGCATTGATCTTGCGGACCCTGTTGGTATGAAGATGTTTTGTGCTGTTCGTAGGCTGTCTTGTTACTAACCTTTGTGAAGATTTGGTTGCTCATGGCCGAACAAACCAACAAATCGCCGAATACATCGGTGCCGACCAGGTCATCTTCCAAGATCTTGATGGGCCTGATGGACTGAAGGCCGCGTGTATAGAGGCTGCTGAGGACACAAGCAAGGTCACTTCATTCGAAACAGGCGTCTTCTCTGGCTGTTATGTCACAGAAGTGCCGGAAGGATACTTCGAACATCTCAGTGATCTCCGTAGGGGCAAGCGGAAGGCGAAGACCACCTTGACGACCATCAAGGCTGGTGGTGATGAGGGCGCAAACGTTGTTGTCAGCTCTGGACCTACAAATGGTCCTGAAGCTGATGAGCGAGAAGATATCAGGTCAGTCTCTACGAAGGGCTTAGTGAGTAACGTCTGCTGACACGATTTACAGTCTTCACAACATGGCGAGTGAACAGATCACAACCTCATAGGTGCTGGGGATGAGGCACAAGAGTATTCGAATAATGGAATCATACTCGCCTTGGAGCAGAGCATTGCGCTGGATACGACGAATGAGTTTCAGTGCGGGCTTGGAATTGGAATTTAAAGACGAAAAATAGAATGGCGTGTCAGACTTTGATATACGATGCAACGAAAAATAATACAGCCGGCAGGGCTGCCAGCCAGCTATTAGCAATAGTACGGTCACAGAGTCACAGAAGATCTTGACTGACAGCCCTGCGAGGCATGAGGATACTAGAGATGCCGCGAGGCCTAGATGAGTACGAGATTACGAAAAGCCAAATTTATGAGCGTTGCTTGAACTATTGCTTGACCAATTGCTGCTATATCGAAAAGAATGATTTATTGATAGACCTTCAACCACCCCCATATTTTGAACTCGACTGTTAAACTTGGTTAATCGAAGGGACTATATTCACCTCGAGTGGATTGGAATGGATATCTTCGGTATGGGTGAAACTAGAGGGATCAAAATAACGCATAATATGTTATATGGTTTCCTAATCCAGGGTTCACAAGAGTCTGGAGTTGAATCACTCCACTGTACCCATCATCACCAATTTTGCAACTCAGACCCATAAGATATAAACCCAGTGGAACAAGTACGGTGAGCAAGGTGAAGAAATCCAAGTATCGTGAGGGTCAGTTGGCATTTTTGGTGGAGTTGTTGCAAAGGTGGGAGGAGACCCATGTCAGAGGATTTCCCTGCTAAAACCTTGCTGGCATTTAGAACTGTTTTGCTTGGCTGAGTAGGGGAGGATCCGCTAGTTAGTTGTTTTAGTTAGTGGCCTTTTCAGTTATGTATGGAGGACTATGGTTTGGAGAGGGTTTCAATCGGAGAAGCCAACTTTCGTGTTGACTAAGTTCTTTGACTAACGTAATGCTGGGAGAGATAGGAATATTGAAGTTACCTTAGTCAGAAGCCACGAAAGAGATCCATGCCGTCATTACAGAGCATTAGGGAGTTTATGCTAAGGCAAGGCAAGGCAAGGCAAGGCAAGGCAAGGCAAGGCAAGGCAAGGCAAGGCAAAGCAAAGCGAGGTAGAGCGAGGTAGGATGCGGATCATAGGCAAGGTAGTGAGTGTCACGGGCGGTTCATATGCTTCGTAACAGGGGCTACATCACGATCTCCAACGCATCATACAAAGAACAGACACACCAGGATTGGTCTACCCCTCACAAAGGAAGGGAGAGAGAAAAGGGGAAAAAGAAGACAAAAAGAACAAGGCTTCGAAGAACAGCTGGTTTCCAGATTGGGCAACATTGTCACCTCTGGCTGGACGTGATTGCGCTGAACCCACAACGACAAGCTTTCTGCGGACTCTGGTGGGAGCTTTGTAATGCAGGTCCCGGAGCTCGGCTGCACGGTATGTATTTTCGTTACCTTTTTGGGGAGAAATAGCATCGGCCATAGCCGGGAGATCTGACAGCGAACGTGGAGCTTCTTTTTTTTCCCCTCCTTTGCAGAGGGAGAGCGAGGTGAGGCGGGCATTGTATTCATGGGGGCTCATGATATGGATCACAGAGAGAGGGAGGGATATATTGGGTGTGACCAGCTATACAATTTACATACTAACTATTCCCAGATGCATGTTGCTAAGTATTGTCAGCTCTTGTTGGATCCGAGTCATGAGATCTGCTCTTAGCATAAACTAGTCGAATCAGTACTAGATTATATATGTTAGTTAGTCCATGGCCTGTCGCTTTTTATTCATGTCGGTTGGACGGTATGTAAAGCTGGGTAGGTTTATAAGATACCTACATAGACTACTACTACTTAGATTTGCACAGTATCCATACTCCGTGCCGTGTGATTATACTCTCAATTAGTTCGTCCAAGAAAGTTCCATAACGTGGGTGGCTCGAGCTGCTGATCTTTGATCTGGGAATTCTCCAATTTCTAAAAAAGGTACCGAAGAAAGAGCTGCCTGACATGGTCTTTCCCAAGGTAGTCTGACGTATTAACTCAATCAATGTTCCTTCCTCCAGATCTTATTTGCATCTCAATCCGCACCCTTCCTTCCTTCCATTTACCCCTCCATGTTCCATCCAATTGTGCCATTCCATCCTAACGTTAGGTCGTCGTCGTGCCTCCGTGTTGCCGAGTGAGTAGTTAGCACCTACCTCCATTTCTACAATACTCCGTACTAGGTAGTTTTCCATAATAATAACTCCATTACATTTCTTTTCCGTCGCAATCTTTTTCTATTCATCATCATCCTCATCCTCATCCTCATCACTATTACTGCTGTCACTGTCACCAAAACTCGAACTCCTCTCTACCCCTCACTTACACCCGCGGCAACGATATCCTCTCTCTGTATTAAGAGTCCACCATGAACCTTCTGTAACGACTCGCTCGTTACATCCAAACCGCTGTCTCGCCCGCCACAAAGAGCTCGAGCACGACCTGGACCTAGAACTACCTGTGAAATTATAGAACTCGACTGATATTCCAGTCCAGTCCAGTCCAGCGCAGCACACAAGACACCCTCTGTAGCTGTCAAGCTGCTCTGTCAGCACCCGGCGCATGCCGCCAAGCAACACCAAACCGTGTCACAACTGCCGTCGTCGACGCCTGCGCTGCGACCGCTCATGGCCGACATGCCACAAATGTGCGGTCTCAGGGCAGGAATGCCTCGGGTATGGTAAGGTCTTCGTTTGGACCCAAGGGATTGACTCCCACGGCAATATCAATCCCCCTCCCGGCCGGCGACTACCCGACGAATCTGATGCTTCCACATCTGTATCACCCACTGGCCACCAGCAGGGCCAGGGTCAGCATGATCGCGCTCGACCTCAGCCTCAACCCGACTATAGCGACCAGCACCCGCTGGCGCGTCCGGTTCAACAGGCCCAGCAGGCCGCACAAGAGGCAAAAGAGATGAATCAACAGCAGCAGCAGCAGCAGCAGCCAACCCCGCCAGATTCTGAGAGCTCCCCTTCACACGATCCTAGCATACCCTGGCCTTCTCCTGCTGCACTTACAGATCCGTTGTTCCAGGACCTTGACCGCACATCACGATACTACCTAGCGCATTGTAAGTCTTGGCTCTAGTTTTGGCTCTTTTTTCCCCCTTGGCCTATGCTAATGTATGGCCCAGTCAGCGAGAGGGTCTGCAAAGATCTTGTGGTCCGAGACACGCCTGAAAACCCGTTCCTTGAGCTGATACCCTTGACGCGGAAGCACCCGCTCCTCTTGCAGATTCTTGTTGCCACTTCAGCGATCCATTGGTCCAACATATTTCGTCGTGTTACCGAAATACCGGCAGGCCTCACCAACCCCGCGGGCTACCTTTCCCTCCTACGTTCAAAAGATCTTGTGACACGACAAGCTCTCATCGATGCCTTGACGGCGAAGCAAAAGGCCATGAGTCACATGAGGGAGGTGCTCGATACCCTTGACCCGGCAGGCAGTGAGGTGGCATTAGCTGCCATGCACTTTTTTATCAAGTTTGATCTGATTGATCTGGATAAGTCAGACAACCAGAGCTGGAGGGCCCACTTGGAAGGCGCCACAAGCATCATGGCATTGCTCAACCCGGACAGTAATCCCGACGCATCTAGTAGAATGTTGCGGGACCGCGTCATTACTGACAGCTTTATGTAAGTCTGTCCTAGCTACTGGTGTACTCGCTGTGGATACTGACTTTTGAAAGCTATAACATTCTGGGCTCGACGTTGACATCTGGTGGCCTTGCAGCTCGTGTTGCACGGCAAGCTTTCCAATTCTTACCCGTTATGAAACGTGTGGAACTGACAAGCTACTTGTCTTGCCCTCCGGAGATTCTGAACATTATTCTTTCTGCATCCGAGCTGTCCCACGAAGTGCCCTGGACAGACCAGTCTCTAGGTGCAGCAGACAAGGCAATTGCTCTAATAGACGAAGCTCTTGCTGTGGACATTCCAGCTTGGGCAGACTATCTACGACAACACAACCTTGTTCAGGATCTTGGGAGTCGAGTGTGTCTAGCTGCGGCACACCGGTCAGCAGCTTGTCTGTACATCCTCCAAGCGCTACCGCTAGTTCGGTCTGTACGGTCCATCGATACCGATTTCCTGCTGGAGGACGTTTTGAGAAATTTAGCCGCCATCGATGAAAATGACCCATACTTCAAAGCATCGTCGTGGCCGACTTTTGTTGCAGGGGCCGAGACACGAGACCCTGAAAAACGCACTTGGACCCTGACACGGCTGTTGTCGATTTGGCAAATATGTCCATGGGGGTATCTCTTCACGGCAATTGAAATGCTCAAAGCGACATGGGCGATGCAGGATTCGCGCGGCTCAGATACTGTCAACTGGCTACATGATCTGCGGGGGATGGGATTTGAGAACTTGATTGTTTGATTTGATCTGATATGATATGATGTTGTTGTGCTTTTGGTTACAGTGTGTGTTTACTGGATCCAGTCCATAAGTTGGCGAAGGGGGTTTTGGGCACCCCCCTGGTTTTGGGCCCCCCAATTCGTTCATGTTATCTGATTGGCTGAGAAAGCTGTCCAGACCCACAGTCAGAACCAATCAGACAATCAGATTCATTTGCGTATCGGGGGGTACTATACTGCCTGCCACTGCTGCGGTGTGTTTTACTTAGCGTCGAGCGAAAAGTTGTGTCGAGTTGAGACTTGTGCTTTGACTCTAGGGTTCATTTCAGTTCGGTTGTAAGCTCGGAGTTAAAGTAGTAGCTAATAGGTTAGAGGAACGCCGCGTGTCTTTTTTGGCCAGCTGTCCATGGTGCAGTGCTAGAGAGCGAATAGAGGGCGTTTTTGGGCGTCGGCAAGGGTCATTTCGCAATTGCCGGTTCTAGACTGATCGAATCTCACGATGGCTTCACCGATTTCAGCCAGGTACTTTGCTAGCTTAGCTACCTCAAGACACGGGATTTATCAGCAGACCCACCATTCATACGACACTGAGTTCGATCACGGTAGGTTTTGTAAGATGCCACTTGACATTTATTATTCTTTGTTGCTTGACTTGTTCTTGAGCTCCTCATTATGTTTCGAGTCTCGATTACAGGGGAGACCCCGTTCCATCGTCTACGGCGGAAACCGACCCTGCAACTCTGATTTGACCAACGCTCAGATGGATCTGAGAAGCCAGTCCATCTAGTTAAGGGTCAGGATCAGGGTCCTATAGAGTCAGGCCCCACTGAGTAGAAGAAGTAGAAGCATGCAGCCTGTCCAAAGTAGGTTGAGCATGAAATCTCGGCCGAAACACCTGACTTCTTTCTGGCGCCTGCGAGAGTCGCCTAGTCTAGCCTGGTCCAGGTCGTTGTTGAAGTGAGCGAAATAACGGCGTCGGCCACACCTACACAACGCACGTGTAGGAGGATATGGGCTCTCGACTCTTGGACTCTCGTGTTACGAAGCAAAACGTAACGTGGGTGACACGGCATAGTTGTCATGTCAGATTCCTCTTTTCTCCTTACCCCTCAGATCTGAACCGAGTCCAAAGCTGAGATTGGATGAGAGGGGTACATTACATACTCTGTTGGCTGTAGGTATAAGTTGGTTGGTAGGTATAAAGTTTTCCGCTTATATAGGGGGGAGATGTTGGAACTTGCATGAGCATTGAGCAGCGATAACGGAATTGCATAGTAAAAGTGGAACCAGAAGTTGTGCAACCACGTTTCTTCACTTTCACTTTGCATATAATGAATAGGCACAAAGGGAATAGATAAGCGCGAGGATAAGATCTCAAATAGAACTATTCCCATTGGCGGGTCCTATACTCCGTATGTAGGTAGCCAGCATTGAGACAGACTAATAATGCATGTTTCCCAGGTAGAAATCCTCTTTCAGTAGCAATGTGATATGATACAGCATGAACGCAGGTCCAGGAGCATTGCTTACTTTCATTCACACTGATAGGGTACTCTGTCCAAGTGATGCGATGGATTGGGTTGCTTCTCACTTGAGAAGATAGTAGACAGCCGTTCCCTGATATGAACCAGTGAACTAGTATGAGATAACAATATGAACTTACTGAATCCAAACAGACTTACAACTCGGATCATTAAAAACAGATAACGCGTGGTCGTGACCCCGATAGCGATTGTGGAAATCAACCTCGCTGCCAATGACAGGGGCTGGGCGAAACAGGCTCAGGCCGACTGATACTGATACTGCCGTAGTAGAGACTGCCACACGATAGTGATCTGCGAGCTATCAATACCTTGTCAAGTCTATTCTACTCATTTCTCTTTAACGCCATCAAAATTGAACAAGGATTTGTTCGTAAAGCCACGAGTATATCTATGCGCCTATCTTACCTCTCCCTGGCAGTGGTGATAAGATACTGACCTTCAATCGTAGGAACCTGAACATCAGAGCATTCACTTAA
This sequence comes from Fusarium xyrophilum, assembly GCA_008711595.1. Taxonomy (NCBI): domain Eukaryota; kingdom Fungi; phylum Ascomycota; class Sordariomycetes; order Hypocreales; family Nectriaceae; genus Fusarium; species Fusarium xyrophilum. The sequence goes on along the minus strand of VYWZ01001613.1, from coordinate 14,304 downwards.
GTATAGAGTAGTAGAGGAATGTGAAGAGGAACGGCCAGGCACAGAGTGTTGGTCGATGGCGCACCAACAGGTCATGATTGATACCATGAACAGCCAGCTAACTGGCAAAAGCGGGAATAGTGAAATAGAGTATAAAGGTTGTAAGATTAAGAATGATCCCACGCATACCTCGTGAAATATAAGCCAGTCATGTAGCTTGTTCATGATGATCGTTGAGAATACTTCGAAACCACAGCACCATTCTAATAAAGTCTAAGATGAAGAGAAGCACAAACACAGCCCGTGTGCAGGGAGTGTGCTTAACGAGCGAAGGGAAGAGAAGTGAAGTGAGGGAATAGTGCCTGGCCTAGATACATGGAATCATTGCAACGTGAGTTGCGGTTCCAAGTTGGAGAACGGGAGAAAGAAAGCATGATGTACCAGTAACGTTGAGAAGCTGCAATACGCAGCCAATTGTCGTTGTGTAGCCTACCAACGACGACTATTCTGATATTAGCTTTGACCGTCTACACATACATACACGAGGCATCACAAGTACATACCTATACGCTGAATCGAGCTTCGCTTGTCGCCGTTTTGGCTTGAGCCCTGACATGGACGACGACTTCGGCCGTGGAGACCCTTCAGGAGTCTTTGCTTTAGTATCTATTCCCAGCAACTCGGCTTCCAAGGAATCCAATCCTGAAGATGCGGCAGATACGACTGATGAGTCGCGTGACGTTGGGGTTCGATTGCGGCGACGGCTGCGACTAGGACTGCGGCTGCGATTTCGACTCCGACTTCGACTCGACCTCCGACTTCGACTCGACCTCCGACTCCGACTCCGACTCCGACTCCGACTCCGACTGTGGTCTCGACTGCGACTTCGAGTACGACTCCGGCGACGTCCACAACCACGGCTATGATCTCTATCCCGATCTGGTTGGTACCGGTCTATCGGTCGACGCTGGTCGTCGACGTTACGGAATTCTGTAGGTCGACGTTCGGGACTACCTGGACGTGACCTGCGTCCTTGCGGAACGTAAGAATCACGCGAGCGCGAATGCCGGCCCCGTGATCCTCTGCGGCCGGCGTCGGAGGAGCTTCGGGATCTTTGTCTCTTCGCTGGACGCTCACCATGGGTATCGTCATCTGGGTGACCTCGTTTTGCGAGTTGCTCATTGACCTCGCCACTTTCGGAGCTTTCGCTCCGAACGATATCCTCAAGTTTTGGTGGTGGTCTTGGCGGGAGACTGGCGATGGGATGTCCGCTAGGAAGCTTGCCGTCTCGTACGAACGCGGGGTCGTGTTCGATCTTTGACCAATACGGAGTTTCGTGTATCGGCTTCACGTATTCCTCGATATTGTCAGCTTGAACATAGTCCGACTCGATGCATTTTGCATCCCATTTTCTAGGAAGAAGCACCTCATCATTATATTCTGTTGGCAATGGCTTACCAACCTCATCTGGTGGATGACGTGGCTCTGGCTCTGCGAATATGGCTTTCTTGTCCCATTCAAATTCATCGTCGACAGCCTTTTCGGGTGCTGTATCCGGTCTCTGTGATGAATCAGGTTTAGGAGTATCAACTTGAACCTTTTTGGTTTCAGGAGAAGCAGCAGGTGGGCTGGACTTTGATTTAACGGCATTTGTTAAGCCTTTTTGATCCCCCTGTTTAGGAGACGGCGCAGGTTTAGGATGGTTGGGCGTCTTGGGGTCAGGACGTCTGTTGCTATTGTTGTCTTGTGGCTTCTGATCCGGCCGAGAATGAGGCTGGTTCTTCTTTTGTCGATTATCGTGATTACGAGAGTGTCGGTCGTTCTTCCGCCTGTTACGATGATCTCGAGAATGGTCATGAAAGTCCCGTCGTCCCCTACCAGGTTGACCATGCTGATTGGGCTGTGGTGGTTTAGGGGGTAGAGAGGGTTTAGGGGGCAAAGAAGCTGGCAAGGGTAATGTCGATGCAGAATTCTGTCGTGGTACTGAGGACGAAGCTGGTCGATGTGGACGTGATGCAGAAGGTGGTGCTGGTGACGGAATAGGGGGCCGCGAAGGTGGAGGGTGCCCATATGACGGAGGCGCGCTGTGAGAGGGATAAGGGGGCGGGTACGATGGCGGCGGTGGGTGCTGAGCATATGGTGCTGAAGCTGGCGGTGGATAATGGGGATAATGAGGCTGTGGAGGGCAGGGTACGTGGTCTTGGCGAGGCGTAGGACCATATGCACGTGGTGGATATGGAGGTGGATGCGCTGGAGGTTGAGGCGGAGGCGGAGGAGGAGAAGCATATGTGCCAGGAGGCCTGGGAGGTGGTGCCGGAAGACCTGGGGGAGGACCACCATAAGTAGGCGGAGGATACTGGTTAGAGTAGCCTGGGGGTGAGTAGCCAGGTGGTGCGTAGTTGGATGCCGAGGACCCGTAAGGAGGGTATTGCGGAGGAAAGGAGGGAGGTCCTCCGGGGTAGTGCGTAGGTAGAGGAGGCCCATATCCTGGAGGAGGACCGTATCGAGCCACGCTTGGTGTTGATGCTGGCACAGGCGCAGGTGCGTATTTGGTAATGATGGGACCTTTGGACTTTTTGGAACCACCGTGGTCTCTATTACCTCCGTGTCTAGGAGCGTTGGCGTTTCTCCAGGCTGCGAGACCACTATTCTCGAGTTAATACGTGAAAGTATAAACGATAGAGGCAAACTGAGTGAGCTTGATACTTACGCAGGAGTCTCCCTGGTGGGCTCTGGACATGCAACAGTCCAATGGCCAGATTCACCACAGTTGTAGCATCTGGCGTCGTCTGGCCGCGACTGGCCAGGAGCCGTATTAGACATGACTGGTGTAGAAAAGCGTAGTTCGTGAAAAAATGGCTTTGACCAGCACAGGACACTATCCTGTTGACAAACAACGGCAAGAAAAACACTGACCAAATACCGCTGTGGTGTATATAATACTTTGTGATGCTAAAGAAAAGCGACAGTGACTTGATCAGCAGAAAGTGAACGAGTTCAGGCGCGGACACGACCCGAGAGAAGGAAACAAGTTTGATGAAGTGGCCTGAGGCTGGGTTGAGTAACACTGTGATACGTCTCACAGCAGGGGCCTCGGCGCGACTGAGAGGCGAAGCGAGACGACAGAGTCTGTGTTGGTGAGACTGAAAATATGGCTTGGGGATGTTACTGCTACAGCCCAAGCTCGTTGGTGCAAGTGCCCGCGCGCGGTCGCGACATGCGAAAACGAAAAGAAAGCCCCCTCCCTGGACCTTCTCAGGTAAACTACCAGAGGGGCTTCATCCAGAGATGTTCGGTGTGAAGACCCTAGAGAGAGAGGATGGCGATGTCCTGTTGGTTGATTGATGACGAAGTCGAAATTGACTTGACGTTGGAAGCTGAAGCTCAAGTAACAGGATATTAATGGCGACGATAGTCATTCATTGGTGGATGGGCGATGCTGAAAGTGTTGTCGCGTGCGCACGGGCCACTTTTGAGTCGAGGAAGGTTGAAACTGAAATAGACTTTGGGGCATTCCCGGCCGCTACAAATGCGATCAGGGCTCCTTCTTGGCATGCATTATTACCTAGAGAAGAGCCCTATCAAGGAATGGCAGTGCCGTATTGTCTCGTTATGGTCAATTACAGTGTTCCACCATAAGCAAGCTTCACTGTGTCTGTCCTAATAATTGTTGACCATTTACGACCTATTCACCCAAACTAGTAGTTACTGCATTCGCTTCGCTTGCCCAGGATCATGTTACAAGCTTATTGTTTCATGAAACTACTCTGTACAATCTCAATAATCTAGGCTCGTGTACATACAGTTCCTATTCTCAGACATTTCTCATACAATGGTCAAAAGAATGGCTACTGTAATAGGCTACATTATATACAACAGCTCGTCAGAACCATTGATCTTCTCAAAGCACCATGCTTCATTGCCAATATCAGTGGCCATGGATTTTCTATAATCATTGATGATCGCTACAAACTGCTTTCCTCGAACCTTGCTGACTATACCCGTCGTTCAGCTCAGCCTCACAAAGCATGTCTTTTATATTAATGAGCATCGTGATATCTAATCAACCAGACTATCATGACTCGTTCTATGCAAACCCATTGTCCAAATATCGAGTATCTCCATCTTAATAGTACCTACCTAGGTATGTAGTAGTCAAAGTGTGGGGAGATGACCGGGCTTTCTTCCCGCCGAGGCACCGTCATCAGCGACGACTAAGCAAACAGTTACCACCACCAAGTTCCAACTACTGATGCACAGCTAAAACATCCCACCGCCCAAAAAGCACATACCACCACCACTTCAACATCACCATCCTCCCACTGTATATGTAATCACGGCCACGGTTCTACACGCAATTTGTCTTGTTTCATTGCATAGCGAGCCCTCGACCTTTCACCGCTCACGCGCTCGCTAATCACGAACGTCTTTGCCCTGCGCCCATGTGAACTGAACTGGACCACCTTGATCCCGATCATGTTGGTACAACCACCGAGTTCACCTCCAGACACCTTCCTTGACAGGAGCCGAACCCGACACCTTCACCCTTAATGACACCGACGATCACCTACGATTATCGAACTTCCACGATAATAAACATTCAGTGACCCACCCACCAGCCACGTCACTACGTCCCGTCGGCATCTACATCAACGACCACCACATCCCAATATGCCTGGGCTACCTTGTAAGCGCCGCGCCGAACCGAAAGGCTTCCTAGTCTGACCTATCCTCCCCAGCATCCGTCGATCTCGACGAGTGCATCTCGCGCTTGTACAACAAGGAGTTGCTGGCCGAGTCTGTCGTTGAAGCAGTCTGCGCCAAGACGAAAGAACTTCTTATGCGCGAGTCCAACGTCGTCCATGTTAGAGCGCCCATCACCGTCGTAGGAGATATCCACGGCCAGTTCTTCGACCTAATCGAGATTTTCCGCATCGGCGGCTACTGCCCCGACACAAACTATTTGTTCCTTGGTAATTACTCGCCACGTCAGATATCGACGATGTGAATATTTGCTGACATCGGCGGGGTACAATAGGAGACTACGTTGATCGTGGTATGTTCAGTGTCGAAACTATATCGCTACTCGTTTGTTTGAAACTACGGTACCCTAATCGCGTACATCTTATTCGAGGAAATCATGAGTCGCGCGGTGTGACACAGTCGTATGGCTTCTATACAGAGTGCTCGCGCAAATATGGTAATGCCAATGTGTGGCACTACTTTACAGACATGTTCGACTTTTTAACTTTGAGCGTTGTGATCAACGACCAAATATTTTGCGTCCACGGAGGTAGGCAGATTTTAAGCTTACAAACGCGGCTAAACTAACGCGATAAATCAGGCCTTTCCCCTTCTATCCATTCAATCGACCAGATCAAAATCATAGACCGTTTCCGCGAGATCCCCCATGAAGGTCCCATGGCCGATCTCGTCTGGTCTGATCCTGACCCTGAGCGCGACGAGTTCTCCCTTTCACCCCGCGGCGCGGGGTACACTTTTGGAGCACAGGTTGTTAAGAAATTCCTGGCTGTCAACAACATGTCGCATATCCTCCGCGCCCACCAGCTCTGCCAGGAGGGCTTCCAAGTCCTATACGACGATCGTCTCAGCACTGTCTGGAGTGCGCCCAACTACTGCTACCGTTGTGGAAACATGGCCAGTGTTCTTGAAGTGAGTGACACGGGCGAGCGTTTCTTCAACGTTTTTGCGGCCGCGCCCGAGAACGATGTCCACAAGGACCTCCAGCCCGGAAACGAAAAGTCTTCCGACGGTAATGCATTGCCAGATTACTTCTTATAGACGAATTTTGTCACGAATACACATCTACAGTGCCCTGGAGCTTCAAAGCTCGGGCTTCACGATATTTTCAGCATCAATGATACCATGTCTTGAAAGCAAGCATTCACGCATTGCAACAGACAGTAGACCTGCATTGCATAGCATAGACTTTGATTTATATAAGGATTTTTATTCTCCTGCAGCATTGAAGCTCCAAACCGAGCTCAAGTACCGTCTCGTCAGTGACGAGTAAATGATACGAAACAGAGCAACCACCTTTCTCCGGCCCAAATGGCGGGTTTCTTTTGCTTTATGTGAGTTTTTTGTGTGAAAAATTCTTCTCCAATGTTCAGGTATCTCATTATCTCATGACTTGTGTGATATGTATTTTTGAGTTATGTCGTCGGGTCGCGCTATCAAGGTGTTGGTGTCTACCAGTCCTTGGCGATATCGAAACTCCACTCAAACTCGAGATGCTTCTTCTTATCGTCGTCCACGAAGCTAGAGATGGCGTTGTAGTGACCACGAGCAAGCATGCCGCTAGGTGCCTCCTCCTCTTGGACTGGGGCGAATCAGCAGCTGGATCTCGACCAAACTTTAAACACGAAACTTACACTTCTTGACGTAGGTGGGCTGCTTATCAGTGTTGGGAGCATAGCTGCCAATCATCTCAGAGTCCTTGGAGACTCGGATACCCTTTCGCTTGACGACCTGGACGTAGTGAAGACCGCTAAGAATCTCGTGCTGGACCTTGAACTTGGCGCTCATGGTGAACTTGGCACCCTCCTTGATGTTGAAAGGCTTGTCCTTGAGGGTGGTCTCGCTTCCGGGGGTAGAGAGATCGATGGTGACGGGAGGGCGGCCAGGAGAGTCCATGGTCAGGGAGAGAATGATGCAGACTCGGGGGTCGTTGGGGTCGGAGATGACAGTACCACCGCCGAGACCGAGTGACTCCTTGTATCGCTGGAGAGACTCATCACCGGCATCTGAAGAAAATACATGTTAGTCTTTGAGTTTGAAGAGCAATTGCAGTGGCTGGTGCGGTAAGTGGGCAAGGTGGAGACAGTTGATTCTAGGTGTTGGCTCAAATACAATAGACAGAATTGTCCTATAGCAATAACTGCAGCTACAGTATAGCTTCGACCACATCACACAGCAGAGAACAGGGCAGTATCTCAAGATCATGCCATGTCGGTGCCATGCTGCGAGACGGTGCCACATGCTCAGGGGCCGTGTGTTGTGCATATCGCAGAGCCTCACTAACGCGCCTAATGTCCAGGACGTCCAGGGAACAGATTGTACCTACCCATCTGCTGGTACTCAGCCAGACTCTGCTTGGGCTGAGAGAGCTTGTAGCCCTGAGTCTCCTCGGGCATAGTATCATCGTCGTGAGAAGCCATGGTGGATGAGCGGGGCGAAGCAGATGTGCAAGAGGCGGGGTGTTGAATAGAGAGATCGATACCTAAGAAGATATTAGGTTAGGTAAGAAAGTTGGAGGTAAGAAAAAGGAAGGAGGGGGGGAGGAAGGGGAGAGGAAAGAGAAGAAAGCTAACTCGTTAATCCCAGCCAAGGCCGAGTCGAGGTGAGCTTTGTCCCGGGCTTGCTTGGGCTTGGACTTGGTCCTTAGGTTGGGTCTGGGCGGGCTTTGGAGGGGCTTATGGCGGTGACGATAGAGGGGCTTCCCGTTCCCGCAGGCGGTGTTACAACAGGTCGCAAGAGCTGGGCTGAGTTTGGGCTAGGCTAGCGGGGAGGGCGGTCACTGGGCGAGGTTGCTATGGTGGGTCAGAACGCTTTATGGGAGTCTCTGATTGGCTCATTACGGATCTCAGGTCAGAATTACGGAGAACAACGTCAATGGACGTTGCCGATTGTTATGGGGAATGCTTCGTTCAGGGGAATGGGCCGTGGTGACTCGGCCTTGGTTCGTGGATCATATCAGATCAAAATCGATCGAGGGCATCGCGATTTGGGTTCTGAATAGACGAGGCTCGTATTCTGTTATACCATCACCCTCCTCCTATTAAGAAGTATGTGACTTGTTGACGCGTCCTTTATACAATCCCCTGGGTTTGTTAGTAAATATAACTTTCGACAATCATTTTAGTATTTCCCGTTACTTGATTTTATGGGCAAGGTTTTCGACAGTTATTAGAGATGGTACAAGTGATAGAATTCGTCTTGACATTGAGTGATAAAGATGTCTGATATCCGCACTCTCATCTCTGCTGCAAGACAAGCCTTTCAATAACCCATTCCAATTCTCGAAGCTCCCCCTGTCCAGATCATAGGGTAGATTGATCACCACCTGTTGAGAGTCGAGATAAGACAGTGATTTAAAACCTGCAAGTCACCCAAATCTGACCGCGTGGACCAGTCGGTAATGGACCCATAATCCACAAACCTCCGCGTTGCTGTCATGCAAGTGAATGCACGTCGACAGATGTGAGACATGAGCGGCAATACATAATAACGTAACCCAGTTATAGCCAGTCTCACAGGGCACTCCATTACGTGAGCAAGCCTGGCAAGCCAAACCTGGGGTTGATTTTGAAGCAGTGATAGGAATTGCCTGGACTGAGCTATCGATTAGCTTGAATTGCTTTTGGATGATTCCCTTATTCCCAGTCAAACTCTATTCGAACGCTCTGAGGTCTGTTTTAGCTGTCAGAACTGGGCGATCAGCCGAGAAAAACACTGGCACACAGAGCACAGCGTCACCGTGCTTGACGCGCGATAAGTGACATGGTGCGTCGCCATTCGTCAGAGTCGTATATGTTAGCAGCCCATCTATCACCGAACCCAGCAGAGAAGAGTGAGACTACTGTACCTACAGAGGCTCACACCCATCCATTAGACATTGTCTTCTTCATCTTCAGTGACCTCAGCAGGTTAGCTCATTCACCCCCCATGCATGTAGTGTCTCGCTTCCATCTAAATCCCGTCTCATGGCGCAACCGCAACCGCAATCGCAAATATGAAAACCACAACCCGAACCCATGCGCATTTCCCCGCGTTCTGAAATAGAACAAAGTCGCCTGTTCGCGCGCGCCGGCACAGCGAGGTCCAGGGGGACCCTAGGGGCTTGTTGGGGTGTGGCTCGCCCTGAAGATCGACGACTTTGGTTGGCGCTCGACTGGGTGCCAGGGGCGGCAGAAGAATTGCTGGCTGGCTCTAGAACAGAGTTTCCCCACGTGTACTCCTCCTGGCTAAATAGTTAGTAGCAGAAGTCGAAGACGAAAGACGACATCATGGACTGCGGAAGCGATGATACGCGACTGATAAGCTAGACTGCAAATCACGTAGTTCTCGACGCCGTTACTTGGCTGAACAAATAAAGAAATAATTAAATTAAACGAGCATCGGCGACTAGATCTGCCGGTAGCAAAAAAAAAGAGGGACGTGAAGAAGGGTTTGGTACGTACTTGTTGCTTCGCTGGCAGGGGGAACGCATCGGGTAATAGCGCTAAGTCAGGTGCACGGTAAGATGGGGGTAATTTGGTCATATATTAACGGGCTACCTCCGTTTTGCACTGCTTCACCACGGAAATAGCAGTACCCATCTATCTCGCAGCTCTCCACTCTCTGACATCACGCTAATCTCCTTTTAGCCCAACAGGGCCGTCTGCTAAATCCTCGACGCTATCGAGCATCTAATTTGCGCGACTGGTTTTCCGTCTCGTCTCAGCCCTTCCCTCGTCTCGCTCGTCGACTTTGTCGCGATCCTTTCTCCACCCTCACATACTTCATCTTGCTTTTCTTCTTCTCACCCCTTATCTCGACGGCATAGGCACCGTTAGATTTGTCTACCTCTTAACAATCTTACTGCCTGAAGCGCCATTGACGTTCTTCACGGCTCCTTTCTTCTACTGAAAAAATTAAGCCCTGCATTGACACGGTACGTCCAAAGCCAAATCTACTACGGCCCGTTCCCGCCGAAATCGAGCCCGCGTCTGGAAACGACCACCTTTCATCGCAATCGATCACTGACGCGACTTTTTATCCTTACACAGGCTCTACCACCTAATCTATCATCTTTTGCGCCCCGTTTTAGGAGCGCAAACACTGCCGCTCGTCGCGATTACGCTTCGATTTGTCGATCTCCAAATCGGTCGTGTTGCGCATAAGCATCATACAAAATGGCCTCCCATCAAGAGCGCACCTTACCCTCCAAGCACAATCCTCTCATGACAGAGGATGTTCCGGATTGTAAACACTTCCCACCTATTTCAGTGTCGCGACATCGCAAGCTTACAATTGTTTCTAGACACGGATTTGGTCGCGCGTAGACGTCTCGGACAGACCAAGCTGACACCTAAGATGGCCGGCAATGGCGAGACGGAGCAAGCGGCTCTTGGCGTTTTCGATTATGCGCATCTCCGAGCCCCCCTTCCCAAGGGTATCGTCTCGGGCATCTTCAAGTCGAGCCCGAGCAGCTACTTCTTGATGCGACGCAGCTTTGACGGCTACGTCTCGGCGACAGGGATGTTCAAGGCGAGCTTTCCTTACGCTGAGGCATCCCATGAGGAGGCAGAGCGCAGGTACATCAAGTCTCTTCCTACTACTAGCCCCGAAGAGACTGCTGGCAACATCTGGATCCCTCCGGAGCAGGCTCTCGTCCTTGCCGAGGAGTACAAGATTGCTCCTTGGATTCGCGCGCTTCTCGATCCCGCCAAGATTACCGTGACCACAACTCCAGACTCTTCTTCGCCCAAGAAAAGCATTACCGCCCCTCCCAAGTTTGATCTTGCCAAGGCGTCGCATCCTGTGTTGGCACCCCCTACCCCCTCGACTATTCCTCGAAGCACTCGATCTCGTCGTTCTGCTAGTCCCACGAAGAGCACCAGGCGCGCCCCTGCCTCGCCTCGAAAGCGAAGCACTCGCGCCAAGGCCGAGACAACCGAAACCATCACTGAGAAGACCGATCTCGTAAATGGCGCGGCTGAGACCGCTGCCAAGCTCGAGGAGACCAAGCACGAGGACATTGTTCTGCAATCCACTGAGTTCGAGCCAGCTATTGTTCTGGAGCCCAGGGAAGAGGACCCCAAGGTCAAGGTGCACGTCGAGGAGGATATCGTCAAAGATGAGGACGGTGTCGAAACTAAGCGCACGATCACAGAAGTTGAGCTTCCTCTGCCCACAGCGGGCGAGCCTCCAACTGCCAAAGAGATTGCCCAGATGATGGAAGCAGCCAAGGAAATGGTCCAGAAGACCAAGCAGACCGAAGCCAAGGCTGACGAGGAACAAGACGAGGTCGATGAGGCCCCAGGTTCAGCCAAGAAGAGCAAGCGAAAGGCTGCAGATATTTCTGTTGGTGGCAAGGACGGCGAAGAGACAGAAAAGACACCAGAGGAGCAGCCTAGGTCGAAAAAAGTTAAGACCGAGACCGAATTAAGGAAAGAGAAGGTGAAGAACCGGGCGTTACTTGGCCTGGGTGCCACGGTTGCAGTTGGGTGAGTACAGATCTATTTCCTGACTGGAGGTTCCATGCTAACGTTTGACAGCGCGATTGTTCCTTGGCTTATTAACTTTATCTAAGCAATGAATTGTATGTCATCTCTTCGGAAAATAAACCCGGTCTTTGAGTAGGGACCTGGATAAAACTCACCACGACCATGGCTGAGATATGGGACGGGCGGACTGGATTGGATCGGCGCGGCTATTGTATTTCTTGGTTGTTTTCTTCATTTTCGTCTTCTGTCGTTGTGTCTCGTTTCAACGGAATCACTACCCAGTACTCACTCACCCTGCTGCTGTAATGAGATGTCGAGAGTGGCATCTCGTTGAGACGACACCCTTCGATGTCTTTACTGCTGCTATTACTTACCATACCACATCACTATACCATACCAACTTTGACCTTTGCTCTTTTTTTATCAACTTTTGTTACTAAGAACTTACCCCCCCCCCTCTTTTGCACATACCCCTTTGACCTGGGAGATACCAATACTAGAAGAGTTGGTAGAGAGTGGGCTTTTGCTTGATTGGTTCTGTTTGCCTAATTGGAGAGTTCGGAACGACAGAGATGGAGATGGACATGATGAGGGATGTCCATATGAGGGGGGACGGTAGAGTTTGACTGTGTCGACTCTATAGGATTATGTATGAAGACGTTGAAGTAAAATCAAATGAAAAATTAATATGATAAATGGTCTCGAAGTGAAGCAAGTATGAAAGATTGGACTACCTAGGACAGGTCCTTGTAGTAGTGAGTCTGCCCCGGTTTTAGTGTCTGCTCCCTGAATATCCCCCGCAGCTCAGGTGGCTGCACAGGCTTCCCCGCATCGTCCCTCCGCCTTTGACCATCTGCAACTCGGTCATCGTGGCGCGTCATAGTGAGAGACTCCCCCGTAGATAAACTCGGTAGGTCTGGCTCAGTACGGCAATGGCCGGCTGTGGTTCGGGTAACCATTCCCCCACACGCCAACCTTGAGTGAGACCCAAGGCATTTTGTCTGTTACTGTAATGATTTATTTCTTGTATCTTGTCCAGCTTCTTATTTAATCTTGTACACTTGTTTCAAGTCAGACATTGGTTGTGATCTTGTCTAGTAAACTTGAACTGTTCGTCGTCCTACATTCGGCTATCATGAGATCTTCAACGCGGCTTGGAAGCTTGATGCTTCGTCGAGGCTTTGCCAGTTCGGCACGACGACTAGACAATTACGGCTTCATCGGTCTAGGACAAATGGTACACATCTCCCTTGAATGAATGGTTGTCAAATACTTACACGGAGAATAGGGTTATCAAATGGCAAAGAACCTCCAGTCGAAGCTGAAACCATCAGACAAGGTCTCCATCTTCGATATCAACCCTGAATCCATGAAGGGTCTAGAAACAGGGATGAAGGCTGCTTCAACGGGAGCTCAAGTTGAACTGGCCGCCAGCGCATTCGACGCCTCTAAAGATGCTGTAGGTCATCCTACTTACCGTGTTTGTAGCCGTCTCACTGACACATCTAGGACACAATCATCACCGTGCTGCCGGAGCCTCAGCACGTCAAGGGTGTATACGACTCCATCACCACTTCATCCCTCCCCAAAAAGGACCGCGTCTTTATCGACTGTTCAACCATTGACCCTTCAACATCGCGTCAGGTCGCCAAGACTGTGTCCTCTGCCGGGCAAGGCACATTCGTTGATGCGCCCATGTCTGGAGGTGTTGTGGGCGCAACTGCTGGAACGCTCAGCTTTATGCTCGGTGCTTCACCCAACCTCATTCCTCGTCTCGAGCCCGTCCTTCTCCTCATGGGAAAGAAGGTCCTCCACTGTGGTGACCAAGGTGCAGGTCTATCCGCCAAGCTGGCCAACAACTACCTACTGGCTCTGAACAACATCGCTACCGCAGAAGCCATGAATTTGGGTATGCAGTGGGGTCTGGATCCCAAGAAGCTGGCTGGTGTCATCAATGCCAGCACAGGAAGATGCTGGCCCAGTGAGGTCAACAACCCTGTTGCCGGCGTTGTAGAGACAGCACCAGCCAACAGAGATTACCGAGGAGGATTCGGAATATCTCTGATGAAGAAGGATCTAAGACTGGCTATGGTGGCTGCTGAGGAGGCTGGCGCGAGGATGCAGTTGGCAAAGACGGCGTTTGCGGTTTATGAAGCTGCTGAAAAGGAGGACAAGTGCAAGGGACGGGACTTTTCTGTCGTATACCGATATTTGGGCGGTAAGGAGGAGCAGTCACGAAACAGTGAGTGAGCTTAGAAGAAAGGGGTGATGACGCATGGCTCGTATAAGTTGAGTTTGGTGTTGTCAACTCGTCTGTGCTCACTGCTGAATAGAAGAACAGACCAAGAAAGAATAATAAAACCATGACATGTGATAGTCGCACTAAAAGGGCAGTGTTAGTGTTGCAGTAGAGATAAAGCTTGCAAGGTATCATCAGATCTATGTAGATCTCATCACGAAACATTGAATTACACCTTGAGAATCGGGTCGGCAGCATAAAACGATCCGAAGTCCTCAGCAGTCCGACGCTAGGTACATCAGATATTATCTGTTTGTACAGAGTAACTACAGAGTACAGAGTACAGAGTACAGCAAAGGAGGGCGGCCGCCAAGTGTAATACACCTCCATAAACGCTACACGGACACGTTCCAGAAGCGGAAATGCCCTGTTAGCGAGCAGCCAGAACCCGAGGCCCGACGCGAGAAAAGCGAGATTTACGAGCTAGACAAGCATTTCCAAGGTTGAAATAAGCGGATCTGCACCCGGGAATAGACATAGCCGGGCCTTGGCACTCGCATCACCAAACTGTTAGCGAGCTAGTCACTCGAATTTAACCTACGGATTAGTGACCGTTGCTGTATTTACAGTGCTCTCAGGTATGGTTAATGTCCCCAACTCCGGGTATTGGTCCCGTAAAACCCGGAAGGATTGGGTCAGGTCGTAATGAGAAAATTGAAATGGATGGATCGAGTCAGCAACGATGGATCTTGTATTGCATGCGCGTATGTACATACCGTAATCATGTTCGGCCTATCTTTACACCTTCTTCCTCTCCTTCTTTGCCCTTCTTCCTCTCTCTCCCTCTCTCCCTCT
>VYWZ01001611.1:0-22077 GCA_008711595.1 Fusarium xyrophilum | reverse complement strand
AATAGAAAGGTTATATAACTAGTTACCTCTCTTTTAAGTTAGCTAGAGAGGAAAAGAATAGCCTTAAGCAACACAATAGATACCACGGTTTAACAGGCTTGCTCCATATTCGGTCGACCAGTGACTAGTAAGGGCTGCCAGACTCCTAGGGTCGGGTGGCACTAGACTCCGTCCATTAGTTACCTAGGTATTAGGTTCCGTCCAGTTGACCAGCTCACCCTTCTATCAACGTAGCACTACCTCGCACTCGTTGCCCTCGACCAACGCGCGCACGCAAAATATCGCGAATAACACCGTCACTTTGTGTGTGCATATCAGTATTTCATATTCTCAATGGAAGCCGCTTCTGCACGCGCGGCGGCTCGCGATCGTTGGGGCGATCTGCCATCATCTGGCCGAACCCCCTCCCAGCTCCAGCGCTTCATCCAGGCTGCCTGCAGTCCCGAGAACTACGAACCTAACCTCGCCCTCAATCTCGAGATCGCCGACCTCATAAACTCAAAGAAGGGAACTGCTCCTCGCGAGGCTGCTACTGCAATCGTCAACTACATTAATCATCGCAACCCCAATGTGGCCCTGCTCGCCTTGGGCCTTCTTGACATATGTGTCAAAAACTGCGGATACCCCTTTCATCTACAAATCGGCACAAAGGAGTTCCTCAATGAGCTCGTCAGGAGGTTTCCTGAACGGCCGCCAATGCGCCCTACACGAGTCCAGGCCAAAATCCTCGAGGCAATCGAGGAATGGCGAGGGACGATATGCGAAACCAGCCGATATAAGGAGGATCTAGGATTTATTAGGGACATGCACCGGTTATTGAGCTATAAAGGATACGTATTTCCTGAAGTGCGGAGAGAGGATGCTGCTGTATTGAACCCCAGTGATGTAAGTTCGTCGGTCCCCTTCTGCATGATATGTGTCCCGTACTGAACAGATCATGTAGAACCTCAAGTCCGCTGAAGAAATGGAAGAGGAAGAGCGAGAGGCGCAATCAGCTAAACTTCAGGAACTCATTCGTCGCGGTACCCCTGAGGATCTCCAAGAAGCCAATCGACTTATGAAGATCATAGCTGGCTACGATACACGGTCAAAGACCGACTACCGCGCAAAGGCTGCTGAGGAGGTTGCCAAGATTCAGGCTAAGGCGCGATTACTAGAGGAGCGGCTCGACTCCTTCAAGGAGGGCGACAAGATGAAAGACGGCGATGTCTTCAGCGAATTGGCTGCTGCTCTACAGAGCGCCCAGCCCAAGATTCAGAAGATGTGTGAAGAGGAATCTGACGATCACGAGGCTGTCGCCAAGCTACTTGAGATCAACGACAGCATACATCGAATAGCAGAGCGGTATAAGCTGATGAAGAAGGGCGATATAGAGGGTGCCGCCAAGGTTGCCGCCGGTGGGCCTCCCCCCTCAGCTGCAGGAGCTACAGCATCGTCTTCAAGCGCAGCGACCGAGCTGTCTCTCATCGACTTCGATGTTGACGTCAGCAGTAATGGTGCTCAGTCAAGCAATGCTTCTGCACCTTCTGCGAGCGTCGGAGGCCTTGAGAATGACCTCCTCGGCCTAGACATTGGCGGAGAGTCGAGCAGTTTCGGGCAAGGCGGCGGTATTGCTCTGGGCTTTGGCGCAAACCAAAGTAAGTTATCGACATAAACTTCCCATGCCCTATGACCATACTAATGCTTACCAGATATTCCTGGGCCTGCGTTATTATCTTCCATGACTCAGGACAACTCTGCCCGAGGTCAAGTTTCAGCTCCAACTCCCCCCTTTTCACAATTCGCCTCCTTCTCACAGCCCGCCTCTCAATCGACGACGCCTCAGCCTCACTTTCAACAGCAGCCTCCTCCCCCTTCGCAGCCCGCCTCTGATCCATTCGCTATCCTGGGTTCTGGCAACTTTAACTCTCAACGCGCATCTCCTGCGCCCCCTCAACCACAACCCGCTGCTACAGCAATTGATGATGACGAGTGGAACTTCTCCTCTGCTCTACCCCCAGAGCCAAGCAAGCCCAAGGACCACCAGGCTGTTGTGAGCAACACAAATGTGAAGATTGAGATGATAGCCAGACGAGCACCTGGCAATGAGAACGCTATCAACATCGTCTTTGCCTTTTCCAACAATGTGACACAGCCCATCGGCGAACTTCACTTCCAGCTCGCCGTCACAAAGGTAAGCATACCCTTCATGCTTGCTGACATGGCATGAACTGACATAGATCCAGGGCTACGAACTTCAACTCAAGCCTCAGACTGGTCGCGATCTTACCCCCCAGCAAAGTCGTGGCATCACGCAGGAGGTGCAGATCTGGCACGCGGGCAACCGCGCTCAAAAAGTCACAAGCGCCAAGCTGCGGTGGCGTGCCTCATACAAGACCGGCGAACAAACCGTCAACGAGATGGGCGAGGTCACCGAGTTCAGTCTCGCATAAGGACAGTGGTTTGCTTCCCGGGATAGAGGTAGGCAGTATATGCAGGAAGTGGGTGAAAGAGTGGGATGGGGATTTTAAGAAGGGCTGAAGGACTACTTTCTCATTTGTTTGTCTGCATGGACTGGAGCATAGGACAGAAGAGAAAAAGCGAGACAGCGGATGCTTTCTAATCTGTCAAGCGGGCAGCTAGTTGCCTGGAATGATTTGCGTGTTGTGATGGTGACAGGCTTCTTCGCAAACTTGAGACGTCGGAGAATACATTTGGATTCGGATCATGAATGACAGAAACTCGTCCACGACGAAATACTATTAAAAGTCCAAGTTTTTGATCTGGGTTACCCGGACTTATCACATGGCAAAGCGCAATTTTGATATAGGCTTGTTATTGCTATGGTCATCAGACCACCGTCTTTTACAATTGTTCAACTCCAACTCTAACATCTAATACCGCCGAACTAGTCCTCTCTTGTGGGAAGTTCCCGAATGGTCGTGACGCCTTGCCTGGCTATTCTGCTTTCAAAAGCCACCATTGTCTGAGGGCGAATTATCAATCATCTCTGGTCTTTTCTTGCTTCATCACCCGGGCCACCCATGTGCCATCCCTCTGCAAGCGTGTAAACCAGGTAAACGCCTGTAGTCCCACAAACAAATCTCTGACACGCCAATACTCCCACAAGTTCGGAAACCGCATAAGGAGGTCATGCCAGACCATCCATGATCCGTAAAACAGCCGAGTAGATCGCAAAACAAAAGGAAAAAATGGGGAGGACTCGGAATTTCCAGTGTTGATAGTTGTGGGCGGTGTATACTGCCATAGCACAATGACAGAAGGTTAAGTGTGCTGAATTGGAGTACACCTTTTATTCGATTGTTGTTTCTCTTTTCGAGAGCGTTACACTTAACGCCGGCGTCGAAGATTAAATGGCGGGTGAGAGTCATTCGCAGATAACGAAGGATCCTAAGCCCCTAATTCGCTCACAGCAAAGGATGGCGTGGTTGGGTTTAGTGAGTAGCCACCATGGGTAGGTGTCTTGGCCATTTGAGCCATGGTTTCGCGCTCAGCCTTCTCGCGTTCCCGTTGTGCCTTCTCCTGCTTAGTGATACGGGGTTTTCGGGTGACAGAGCCACCTCGAGATCCAGGTCCTCCGCCGCGGCCGCTGCCTGTCCCGCCTCTGGTCGACGCACCTCTTCCACCGCCTCTGCTACCTCTTCCACCCCGTCCGCGCTTAGGGGGACCATCATGGCTATTACTTGTTATTGCTTGATCACATGAGACAAAAAGGAAGATACATACCCAGCAGCTGGCTTCTCGACCTCAGGTACAAGAGGGCCAGAGTAGACAAAGAATCCGTCACGGCTTGCCGCCGCCTGAGCTTCCCATAGGAGCTCTGAATCATCGACAAAATCATCATCAACATCATACTGATCCTCCTTGAAATTACGCTTCTTCTTGGGCTTAGCCTGAGCATCAGGGCCGCTGGTCGCGCCGTTGTCGGGGTTGCTAGCCTCGGCATCGGAGAGATCGACGGACATTTCATCACCAGATTCGCGGCCCGATTCCGCCTTTTCTAGAGTGGCAGCCGCCGCGGCGATGCGAGCCTTGCGGTCTCGGTTGGCAGCCAGGCGAGGGTGGAGAGCATCCCACCCGTACCGATCCTCAGCCATGCGCATAAAATTGACATACCTGTTTGTCTCGCCGGGTTGGATAGGTATACTGAGAACAATGGTTGGAGCCAGAGCTTCTTCGCCTGGCTTAGCTCGGCCAAAGTCGAGGATCGAACGGCCTTCACTTTCTCCCATATCATCGAGCGTGTCAGTCTTTGGCGTGGAAACTCCAGTGTGAGGCTTCTGTTTTGGCGATGACTTCTTGATAGGGCCATTGGAAATAGTGGTGAAGTTAGACTCTTTGATGACTGGCCTTTGAACGGGTGGCAATGGAGGAGGTGGATCCTTCTTTGGTTCCTGCACTGGTGGTCGCGAAGGAGTTGGTGTTAATATGTCACGAGGGTCTTTGGATGGTGATGGTGGTTGAGATGGTTCATGTGCCTGGAAGCGAGGCTGGTTCGAGGGCGGCTGATATGAGCTGCGTGATTCATTCCCACCAAGGAGGCTAGCAATGGTTGGCGATCGATTAAGCATCTGAGAAGCAGCTCTTGGTGAACCAGAAGTAGAGGGGTAAGGGCTATGAGAAACCATTGTCTCACGAACAGGATCGTAGTTACCGCGGATAGGATCGTAGCTTTGACCGCTGGTACGAACAGGTATAGATGTAGAGCTATTATGCTGAGGCTGAGGTTGAGACTGGGGTTGAGACTGTGGTCGTTCCACAGGCGTATCCGAATTTAGTATGTTCTGCATGAAGTGTTCACGCTTCAACGTCTTTGGTGAATAACGTTGTTCGGGTTGATGTGATGAAGACGATGTTTGACGGTTATGATGAGCAGGTGACAATGCTGATACATGGGAGACATCCGACATATGTCCCTGGCCGGCGGATGATGCAGCTGCGGCAAGAGACTTCGAATCTCCCGGTATTTCACTCTCGCCGTCTGCAGGAGCAATCTTTCTCTTGCGTGACAATGCTGGCGCATTAGGATCGCGAGGTTTCCTAGGCTTTCGAGCAGCCTTTGCTGCATCGGCACCGTCCGAAGTTCGAGGTTTCACAATGGTACCAGGTTTGCGTCCGGGCTTCTTGCGCGGCACACCTGCAGCGGTTAACTGAACCCATTGGTTGTCGACAAGTGCGTATCGTCGGGGGGGGCCAGTGCCTGATTGGGGTGGCATAGGCGGTGGAGGGCGTTCACTGCGATTCTGGTGGCCGATGTGTTGATATTGGCCATCGCTGGAAACGACGACGATCTCGTCATAGTCTTGAGGTGCTAGACTACCGGATCCATTTCTTGATGGTGAACCAGGTTCTGATAGTGATCCGGAAGGAGGCGATGATAGTTCGCCGGCCGATGAGTCGTATCGGGACATAGACGTGTCGGCGCCTGTAGCAGCCATGCTGGGGTGTGAGAGAGGCAACGAATAGCCTTGTGCAGCGCGTATTACAAGATTGTGAATGGGAACACCAATACAGGCGGTTGTTGCATGTGACAGATTGATTGCCAAAATTGGAAACGGGAAATATTAATACTGGAAGCGGGCAAAGGAACCTCGCATTTACAGCATCAAAGCCCAAGGATCAGTAGGGCAAGGCTGTGATTCAAACCATCAAATGTCGATAAGGCAACGAATAGCGGTCGACGGGTGGTAGTGAGTGGTAAACGCTAAATGGCACCGAAATGCAGCGCCAAAGTGAGTACCAGGTACAGCGAATAGAAATGCCTAGATCTGCGGCGTGCGGGCCTCGTCAGAAACGGAATGGTTGCACGCGGGAAAGCGTCCAGTCGGAGAGCGACGAGGTGAAACGAGCTGTGTGAGTGGCCAGAATGTGGAGTGCAGGTGCGGGCGGTGGAGTAGGTCGAATCTCTGAATAGCCTCAAGATCTCAAGTTGGGAAACGGCTTTGGCAGTGAATGCAGCCTTCCAGGAGGAAAAGGTGAGTCGGCTGCGGGTACACGTCGCTTGAAGGACGTCAAGAGGTACTGCTACACCAGGCGTAGAAAATAACAACAATTTGGAGATGGTTAAGATGTGCGAATAGTGTCAAATTGATGAAATCAGACGGATTCGACGATAAAAATCCACTGGTCGTTGTTGAGAAAAATATGTGGGAGGTGGATGTTTGAGTGAGGAAGAGGAGGGAAAGAAGGAAAGAAAAGGGAGGAGAAATGAGATGGGGATGGCTACGTTTTTTTTTTCGGGGCGACGACAATATTTCTTATTTTCCAGGCCAGGAAGGAGAAAAACGGGGCAGGCCAACAGCTTCTGTTGTTGCCAGCAGCTAAATAAGAATGCTACGACTCGGAAACAACAAGAACGACAAGACGAGACGAGACGAGACAGACAAGGCACGAGGTACGGTACGAGAAGAAACGAGCGAGGGGGGAGATGGGAGGGGGGGCGGACCATGACAAGCATCACCAGAAGAAAGGGAACTAAAGGGAAAGGTAAAAAGGAAAGGACAAAAGGGAAATTGTATCAAACCGCCGAGGGGCGTGGCTAATTCTAGAATAACAAAACTAATGAATGAGATGGGACTCGAAAGAGGCATCGACAACACCAGGGAACCAGCTAAGTTAACGGTGATAGGGTGTCTACCAAGTAACTAAGTCATGCCATGGCATTGGATGCTGGGGACAGTACAGTACAGAGTCAAATCCATTAGAGGGAGTAAGTGAAAAGAGCCAGCAGACCCGAGCTTAGCGGGGGGGGGGAGAGTGAGTAAGATGTAAGTTAATGGTAGACTCAAAAAGACATGCATAGGCGGACGTGATAGAGAAAACAGACTGACTTCCAATCCCGCTGACGCACGGATACTTTTTTTCTCTAGAGTAAAGGTAAAGGTAAAGGTACCGACCGACTCAGATTCCATGCGTAACATCCGTAGAACATGACAGGGTGGGTCGGGTCAGCTGAGGGTGTAAGAAAAGGGAAGTCTTTGAATAAATCAAAGGGTCCACTCATGGTGGAAGTCTGGCAGAACATTCAGCCGGGTATTTTTGACACCCCAGCTCAAGCACTGAAGCTTTTCCTACTCTCCAGGGTTCAGGTTCCATTCTTGGGTAGCGTGGGGAAAACTGCCTGCAGTGGACTGTGGACTCCAGGAACATCTCTCGGCTTGTGACATGTATCCTTTTTGTACTACCTCCAGAGGCTATATCTTTCAACACGTCATTCTCCCGCTCACCCCTCAGCTGCAACAGTCATACAAAAACACAAGCAATAATGACCTCGTGATATTGATCAATTCGTTCAGAGTCAGCAATCAATTTTGACTAATCACCTTCTTGCCTCGTGATAAACACCCCAGTCCAGTCCACTCCAGCCCATCGCAGCGATGAACAGGTCCCCCCTTGAATGGTGTGGACCATCTGATCCCGGAACCAGAAACGTTAAACCAAGCTTAGGCGCGGCACGTCGACAGGGATCCGACGCGGCTGCAGTAATGGCTGTATCAGCCACAAGTTTGTTTTTTCCGGGCAAGGTACCATTTCGATGTGGCTTTTTGGTGTAATTTGATCTTTTTCCAATCTTCTGAATTGCCTCCCTACTGACAATTTAAAGCTGATACAAATATGTATCACCATTTCCTTCAGAGTAACTATTTGTGAGTTCATTATATTGATGCTCCAGATTATTACTCTCTGGGCGTTTCCAACGTCATTCGGTCATCAAATAATGCTGTAGGGATTGGAACTCTACACGGCACTTTTCTCCATACTGTACGCCATAAATAGTGTACCTATCGTCAACTGTTGCCTGTTCGAGGTCAAAGCTTAATTATGCCCCTGGGGATCGTTGAAGGCAGGCAGAACAGGCGCCAATTGTCTCCTTTCCCTTTGATACCTTAATCAGGTTCTATTCATTCCACTCATTCCGACCACGTCAGCTTCGACTCCACCAGATTTTCAGAAGCATTCATTAGCTGACAACTATTGAGCATACAAACACGGAAAATTTCAGCATACCAAATAGGGGTGCGTAGTAATCACTCGAAATCTCGTGATGCTTGCTTTGTCACAGATTAATTACACCGAGTACCAAACCTGAAAACATAACGATTAAAAGCCACAAATTACAGTCTGGGCATGGTTCTGTGGCACAATTGTTCTGGAACTCAAGAGGAACGAGAATCGATCGGCGCTAATGCACTGCTATCCTTGTCTAATCTGTGGCGGTGCGACAACATACCCTCACAGTTAAAATCGTACATATGTCTCAAGAAACAAAACTCAAAAGCCCTGTTTCAATAATAAATGCATATTCATCATATTATAAATTCATTCGAGGGCGGGGGGAACTTCGTAAAACGGTCAAGATTGTTCCGCGGTAATTACAAAACGATCAATAGAGGAAAACCGGGGACTGAAGATCGAATTTCCAATCCTCGGTACCTCTTACGAGTCATAACGTGTTTTCGCCTGATAAAAAACATCCACTACGGAGTAACAACTCACCCTACTTCGCCCTTTTCTGAATAGGACTCCGGCATAACTTTGACTATTTTGTATTTTATCTTGTCCATTCTGGGAAGCTTCCATTAGCATTGGTATTCCCACTCATGTTGAATTCAGGTCATTCGAATCCTTGCACGTGACATACTCAAATAAACGCGCTACTGGATGTGGGTTCACACAAGGCCCCTGACCCACTAGCATTTCTCCGCGGTTCTCTCCACTGACTAAGGATTAAAAAAATAACGTCAGATCCAAAGGTTGAGAGACATCTCGTCCATACTGACTGCATATACGACATCACCAAAATGGATCCGACACTTTTGATCAACGACATCGTCGAGCACGATACTTCCACGAAGAAGCCCGTTGAGTTTAGCGACCTGCCTATATCCTCCACCGGCTTTCCCCAACATAAAAGAAGATGGAAGACCTCCGCTTTCAAGCAGAAGCGCGCTGAAGCGGCCGGAGCAACAGCATCTGCCGAAAATTCTGGGGCCGGAAAGCCATCTCAATCTTCGTCTTCAGATGTAGACTTCAAGACTGTTGAGAGACAACGCATAGATCAGGAGAACCAGCAAAAGATTGCAAACATGACACCCGCCGAGATCGCTCAAGCCCAAGAAGACATCATGAACGGCTTGAACCCAGCTCTCATTCAAAGGTTGCTATCGCGGGCCAATATCGAAGAGCCTACTGGTCCCTCGCCTTTTGATGCACCAAAACCAGAGAAACAAGAAGAGACACAAGACCCACCACCTAAGATTAAAGTCGAAGACACTGCCACGAACGAAACACTGGAGAACACCCCAGCGACTGCACCCCACGCTCGTAAGGCCTCAATAGAATCGGCATCGCAGAGTTCCCCTCCACTTTCCCAAGTACGTTCATCGAAAAAGGTATCGGATCACTACGATGAGGACAAAGCCCCGGCGCAAATACCACCCGATCTATTTCCTATCACCGACCAATCCAAGGCGGTTCATTTTCCTGTACCGCCAGCTTTGGCCGATCTCGACCCTTCCGACCCGAATTTCTTAGAATCGCTGCACAAGAAATATTTTCCCAATCTTCCCGCCGACCCTAGCAAGCTCGCATGGATGGCACCCATTCCTACCGAGGATAGTCCGGCTGACAAAGACTCTTCATACTACCCGCATCCTGAGATCGCTGTTAATGCTCTGCGCTTCGACTTCCAGGGCCGATTCTTATCACCAAGAGTCAGCCGATCCATTCCTTCCTCGAAGGGTTTACACCACCATGGCGACGCCCCAGAGGCTGCAGGATACACAGTTGCGGAGTTAGCTCATCTTGCCAGAAGTGCTGTTCCTGCGCAAAGATGTATGGCTTTCCAGACATTAGGTAGAATTCTCTATCGTCTTGGACTTGGTGAGTGGGGTAAGAGTGAGGATCACCCTATTGCTATGGGAATATGGGCAGCTATCAAGAAGGGAAGGGTTCTTGATAGCTTGACTGAGGCTGCTATGGCTGAAGGCGGTCATCGAGGAAGCCGAGTCTACGCTACCGAGGCTTTATGGCTATTTGAGAAGGGTGGCTGGAAGGAGAAATTTAAGGGCAGGTGATCGTGCCATTCCCCGTTATATAGGAGGTTGATTGTATGACCATCTCACGATAATGAGACAGCAAAGTACAACTTGTGTTTAATAGAGGAACAGCACCTTGTCTGGTGTTGGAAGAGCTCGGCACATGCAGGCTCGTTGGTCCAGGGTATTGACAGCATCAGTGCCATAAACTCGGCTCGTTAAGGCCAATTGGTGCCACGTAGCCATAATAATGAAAGTTGTAGCAGGTGCTTGGCGTGAAAGACATCAGACCATGCATTCTTTGAGGAATAACAGAGTCCCTTGGTTTTGTTTTGTGCTGTAGTTCACGTAATAGAAGCTTAACCAGGCGTAAGGGGTAGGTTGACGTAATACCTTATCACAAATGATCTTCGGATGTACCACAGACAGCTCTTGCATACCACAACTAAAAGAGGGACTAGATGGTTGATGGCGTGGCTATAGCCATTGATAGCATGTTCTACGGAGTTTCAAACTAATGAATGGAATAAGGATGCTCAAAACAACTCTGTATATGAAAAGCACAAGGGGCTCTTGTGACTCAAAGGCAATTGAATGGCTTAGCACTTGGAATAGAACAAAGGATCTAACTAACCAGTGCTTTCGGTGTTCCCGTTGTAAGAGCCTAGCAGATAGGGAAAGGTTCACGGAGCACTCGACGAACTCAGCACGGTTGGCTGTGACCTCTGATTAGAGAGAAAGCTGGAGCCGCATGCACTGTAAAGATAGGTCAGATATGTTGCTGAACTCAAGTGAGACAGTGTCTAGGCTGAGTCTAGGCTGAGTCAAGGGCGAAACGTTGGCGGTGATTATGCGGTGTGTGGCTAGGTTGTACACTACCCACCCAGTCAAGGGATGCAATAAAAGTTAGGACCTCTATCATAGGTGACAAAAAGACATAGGTAGCCTTGGGTAAATCTAGTATGATTTAGTATGGACTTAGAAGATATTAGACTAAGTGTTCTTAGTACCTCGGTTTAATGTCAGAAGTCTTCTTACACCCCGAGGCCAGTAAGCAAAAAATGGGAGGCTACCTCAGTGGACGCCTTCACTGGGCTTGGGCACTGGGCTGCCTATCACCTACCACCTACGGATCCTTGCCTTACGTATGGAAAAAAATAATGGGAACCTGGTCCGGCCTAACGAAAAAAATACATATTTACCTATGCTTGGTGGCCAAAGCCGTCAACTTCTTTCTCTTCCCTCTTGTTTCGTTTCCCTTCAACCAAAAACATCACGGCATTGCCGCGCCAATTCCTCCTCCTTCTCCCTCCCTCTGGGTGACTTGCCGTCTTCTTTTTATCTTCCTTCCGGTCGTCGAATCAGTCAGTTCTTGTCTTACAACTTCGCTTTGTCGGCTTCGCTCAATCGCAATCGATCGATATTCCCCCGCCACTTTTTGTTTGTTGCTCCGCGACGACTTCCAACAACAACTCTCGATCCAAAACCTTTTGCGAGTCGGATCCAGCGCTCCTGATTCCCTCTCAAGCGACTATTTGTATTGCTTTTCGTTGCGCAGTCGAAAAAAGTACAACGCTTCTTACAACCCTTCTTTTGGCATTTTGCTCTCCCGCTTATTCGCCCAATCCGAATCTAAGCCTAAGCTTTCTGCCGCACGGTCGTGATTTGCATCGACGTCGATAAGTGCCCGCACACGACACGACAGAACTTTTGACAACCGGCCCCAAAAAAAGACTTACGCAAGACACGAGACACTGTGACTTTCACTAGCCATGGCGTCTCCGCTGCAGTTTGCCTATCGAACCCAGAGGGACATCGGCATCACCGACGCCGCGCCCGTCTATGAGCCTCTCGCTGGGTTCAAGAAGCCTGAGGGCAACCTCCGTTGCTGTACCTACTCGCCATGTGGTCGCTACTTCGCTTGGGCCTCTCCGGAGGCTGTCACTATCATTGATCCCTCAACCTCCCAGCAGGTCCTGTCCCTCCCCATCTCCAACGTCTACGAGCTCGGTTTCTCTCCTGGCGGTACCTTCGTCATTACCTGGGAACGCCCTGCCAAGGATGAGAACGGAGATGCCACCAAGAACCTCAAGGTCTGGCGTGTTGTGGAGGAGGATGTCTCTGGTCAGGACAAGCAGCCCCTCGGCCGCTTTGTTCAGAAGCAGCAGCAAGGCTGGAACCTTCAGTACACAGCTGATGAAAAGTACTGTGCTCGTCTCGTTACAAATGAAGTCCAGTTTTACGAGAGTCACGATCTCGTCAAGGTCTGGAACAAGCTCCGAGTCGAGGGTGTTACCAACTTTGCTCTTGCTCCTGGCAGCCAAAACCACGCCGTTGCCGTGTTTGTTCCCGAGCGCAAGGTCAGCAAATAACCTAAGCTATTTTCAAGAGGTGTGTACTGACAACTTACAGGGCCAACCCGCTGCGGTCAAGGTCTTCAACGTCCCTCTTTTCACTAACCCAATCTCCCAAAAGACCTTCTTCAAGGGAGACAAGGTCCAGCTGAAGTGGAACAAGCTTGGCTCCAGCCTTCTGGTGCTGGCCCAAACCGACGTTGATCGCTCAGGCAAGAGTTACTATGGTGAGACCACGCTGTATCTGCTCAGCACCACCGGTGCTTTTGATGCCCGCGTGTCCCTGGATAAGGAGGGCCCCATTCATGATGTTTCTTGGTCACACAACTCGAGAGAGTTCGGTGTTGTGTATGGTACCATGCCTCCCAAGGCCACCATCTTCAATCACCGGGCCGTCGCAACGCACTCGTTCCCGATTGCCCCTCGCAACACCATCACTTTCTCGCCAAACGGTCGCTTTGTTTTGGTAGCAGGCTTCGGCAACCTTGCTGGTCAGATCGATGTTTACGATCTCGAGAAGGATTTCCGCAAGATTACCACTTTTGAGAGCGGTAATCCCAGCGTCTGCGAATGGAGTCCTGATAGTCGCTACATCATGACTGCCACAACCTCCCCCCGGCTCCGTGTTGACAACGGCATCAAGTTGTGGCATGTTAGCGGCAATCTCATGTATAACGAGGATATGGTTGAGTTATACAATGTTGTGTGGCGACCTCGAGGTCCAGAGAGCATTGCTCCTGGTGATCCTTTGGCCCCCGTTCCTACGCCTCATGCCTCTGCTACGGCCTACCTGGGCTCGGTCAAGACTCCCAGCAAGCCCGCTGGTGCTTATCGCCCTCCCGGCGCCCGTGGTCTGGCCACTCCTCTGCACTTCAAGCGTGAGGATGAGGGCGGTGCCGCCC
Source organism: Fusarium xyrophilum (assembly GCA_008711595.1). NCBI lineage: Eukaryota > Fungi > Ascomycota > Sordariomycetes > Hypocreales > Nectriaceae > Fusarium > Fusarium xyrophilum. The sequence continues at coordinate 8,784 of VYWZ01001611.1, read as the reverse complement.
ACGTTGTGAGCAACGGACTACCCAACGTCGGTCCCAACGGTTTTGGTCGCCCTCGACGCGCTGTGCCCGGTGCTGATTTGGCTGACCAAGCTCCCACGGTTAGGACCGTTCCTGGAGCTGAAACGTTGGGCGATGAAAACTCGTCCAAGTCGAAGAACAAGAAGAAGAGAAACAAGAAGAATGCCCAGGGTGAGGGCCGGCCCCAAGGCGAGCCTAACGGCGGAGCTAGCCTAGCGCCTCCTCCTCACGACCGAGGTCACGGCTCTGGCCACGAGGGTCGCAGCCCCGAGCGACGAAATCACCGCAACCGGAGCCAATCGCGTAACAATCAGGCCCGAAGCCGCAGTAACACTCACCGCAACGGCCATGGACACCATGCTCACTCAAGCCAGGGTGCCGGAGGTGGTGCTCCTGATGCTACACAGAACCCTAACGCCAAGAAGATCCGCAGTCTCCAGAAGAAGGTTCGCGCCATCGAGGACCTTGAGATGCGTCTGGCCGGCGGAGAGAAGCTCGAGGATACCCAGCTTAAGAAGATCAACACCAAGTCGTCCGTGCTTAAGGAGCTCGACGGATTGGAGAAGGGAAACTAAAGGACGGACGACTTTGGGGGTTGATAGGGGACAAGATTTTTGGGCGATTCTTTAGCAGAGGTGACATGTAGTAGTGGGTTGGAATCTGTCAGATTGGGAGTGTTGGCGAGCCATAGCGGACTCTGTGATATTGGGCTGTACTTTGTTGGACACCTGCACGGCGTGGATATGTCGACTTTGTGGTTCTTCTTATGAAGGCAGTCAACCAGGGAGTCTCAAAAGTCATTCGGATTACGGGAGACTTGGTCGGCGTACCATAGTCTGACAGTACAAAATCGCAACAAAAAAGGACTTTTTTGTCTACATAAATCTTGAATTCCTATGACGAGGTTTTGCAAGAACCTGTTGTGTGCAGTACGTGCAATGTCGTTGCGTTTTACGGCATGTGGATTGCCCCATAGCTGGTGATGGAGATTATATAGGATAATATAAATATCTGCGCCTCTGCCTGTTCAATATCAAGCCTCGACACGAGGCCCGGTTAGCTCAATCGGTAGAGCGTGAGACTCTTAAATGAGTACGTTATCTCAAGGTTGCGGGTTCGACCCCCGCATCGGGCTGTTCCTATGTTCCATATGGGATTGAGCAATCGTCAATGTTTTTTGTATTTTTGAATCTTCAGTGTAAGTTACCTGACAGTTGGTCTTTTATTTTTGCTGGCAAACTGAACTAACTATATATAGTATGTTAACTAGCACTTTGAGTAGCACGGTAGAAATAGCGTAAGGCAATTTCTGTGTTGCGGTTTAAACATGAAACGAGTGATCACCCAAGATCACCCAAACCTTATTCTTGACGCAGCAACTAGGTGACAATTCACCAATTGGCTTGTATTCCCAACTTCCATTTCAGAGTGCTACATAAAATGTAAATAGTCGTGTATGATTTCGTTGCCCTCAACTGCCTGCTGTCTTCTCCAACACTCCTGCTTCCTCTGTCTTTGCATTTTCTGCTTCTCGTTGTTGCTTCTTTTCAAGCTTCTTCTGATACTTGGCTCTCTTCGCATCAAGTCGATGCTGCTCCTCTCTCAGAGCCTTGATTGCCGGGCTCTTTGCCCTGATCTTGGCTCCGTATCGCCAGAACACAAACGGAACCGGAATCATAGCTACCTCCAGGAGGCCCAGAAGAGTTCCAGCCCATTGAGGAGTCATGGCGGCGTACATCCTAGGACCAGCCAGTGGCAGAACACCGCCAGCAATACTTCGAATGGCAGCGTTTCCGGCGAGGGCACTGGCAGCGTATATGGAGCACGCACCAGCCAGATAGTTCGAGCCATAGATGAAGCTGATGGTGTTACCTGCACCGAAAGGGATGCCGAAAGCGATCGGAATCGCCCAATGAATGGTCGCTGGCAGGCATGTCCACGAAAACACAAGCTGGCCGATCGGGGTCAGGATGGCGCCAATGGCCATGACCAGAGCCGTCGCTTCAGGATGAGGCCTGGCAGTTACTGGATCTCGAGGCTGAGAGTTAATCAGTCGCCGGAAAAGAGGCTCTGCGAAGATGGCAAGCACGGTTCCGGCGCCGATGCCCACAAAGGCCAGTCCTGACATGCCTGCATCCCATCCACGGTGTTGAGAAAAGACGATAGGATATGCCACGAAACACAGATAAAGGATGGCATAGATCAGCGATATCCTGTGATGTCGTTAGCACACAGGAAACAGGTGGGCGAGCAGAAATGGAACTACTACTCACCAGATGTCCATAAATCACAGAATAGGTTCAGATGCCAACAGAGTAAAATGGTCTACTCATGTTGATCTTGATCAGATGACGGGTTGAAACCCTTTGGTCATACTGACACCAATACCGCGGGTCATCGTTCTCCTTGCGCAAACGTGCAGCCTTTTGTTTCAGGATTGCGGGATGGTATGTCTCCTTCACCGTTATCATCATGAGAATTCCAACTCCACCAAGGATCAGAGGAACCCAGTTATCCCATCGCCACCCCAGATACTGGTACACGAAACCCCCAATGGTTGGGCCAGTAGATGGTCCTTTCGGAGGCGCGATGGACCGCATGGACATGGCTGCAGCCAGATAATCTGGATCCGAGATGTCGACGATAGTTCCAGGACTATTCGAGATCATGGCGGCACCAAAGACAGCACTGCAGTTGTGTTAGCACAGCTGTGGCGAGAGGAGATCCGGAGACCCGGAGACACCACTTACCCAAAGAAGCGCACAACAATGACTTCTGTTAATGAAGTTGCCAGAGCACATGGCAAGATTAACAAAGCCCATACAGTCAGGCAGGCGACGTACACTTTTTGTCGACCGTACAGCTCACTCAGAGGAGCCACAATCAGACTTCCCGCAGCAAGACCAAGCAAATATGTTGTCGAACCAAGCGTTGTCACAGTCGTCGACGCCCCGAACTCCTCAGCCAGGCCAGACACCGATGCAGTGTAACTAACATGTGCTATACAAGACGACGACCCACGTGGAATACGAGACACAGACGATGATCCATGCACGATAACCCTTTGGCCAGTTTCGGGGATCATCTGGATCACCGTCCTCAAAGAAAACCTCAAAGTCTGGGGGGCGAGAGGCAGCGCTGGTCACACTGGTGCCAGTTCTGGTGTGACATCAAGGTCGTGGGTGCGGCTGCGGCGTGTTTCAATGGTCCTGATGGGCTCTAGAATTGGCGACGACCCTGCTGAAGAAGCCGAGGAAGACGATTCAGCGCCGTTGGCTGGCGATGCCTCCTCAAGGTCTTCTTTCATGGCTGTTGTGAGTTGACTGGCCAGATGGAATGCGATGGCCGACTTTCACAAGGAGCTGTCGTCATGTGCCGACTCAGGTTAGGTACCCTTGGTTTATAGGACAATACAGTTCACGACACATGGGGGGCAATAGTGAGATGTCTGGATTTTCAGATCAGAGATAAGGAAGAGATAACATTAACGATGACGGGAATGCGGCACGCAAGGGAATCAGAACTACGAACAGTTACACCTACATGGGCAAGGAGTAGATTGCGCCTTAACTACCTACCTAGGTATGTCCTACAACCGACGTGGGCGCCCAAGGTCTTTCAAGCGGAGATCGACAAACTCTTGTCAGCGCCGGGTGGACCTTTTGGTGGGCTTGTTTGATCACATCTGTTAAGGACTGCTGTGGGCAGGCCCGCAAACACTTAACTCGCCGCAATAGATCATGGATCGGGCCCCTCGCGTTGTCATGTCCCAGCGGATCAGATAAGCGTCTCAGGTCGGACGAGTCAGCCTAGTCAGTCAACTGACGACCCTGCGAAGTCTGAATCTGACTCTACCTATTTCAACCAGATCAGAATTCGAGAAGACGTGAACGAAGACCCAGTTGTATAACTAAGAAGCAAAACTGAACAAGAACAATAGTTCATGCTAGATGCGTCATTATACCCCGCAAGCCTTCACTCTTGGCGCTGTTTGCGATATCGACCTCCCCTTGATGGTCGGCGCCGAAGTCGGAGATACTCGGCCGAATGTGCCCCCTTTCGGAGCCGCTCCGGCCCCACAACGGCCGGATCTGAACCTTGAAGGTGGTAAATGCTTGATTGAACCTTGATCGTGAGTTAACTTCAAGAGTCACAGCTGATGTCTTTCCTGATCATTCTGGGGTTACCACACAATTATCTACTATTCAAGCCTCGCTGTTCATGCAAAATCTATCTATCAAGGTATGACACTTGTTCAGCCGGATCTTAAGGTTCAAGGCAGCAGCTGAGTGATCTATCAACTTGCCAATAAGGTTATTATGTTTCTTTCGGGCGTAGTGTATGAACGCCTTATATTGTGTTTGTCACTAAAACTCCATGTTTCTTTATACGTGGCCACGATATCACTTCGCTCTCCACGGGCATCATTATATCGCCTTAACCACTAATCGTTTTTTCAAGACAGCTCTCCGACATATCCTTGGGTGACGTATTCTATCGAGACTAAGTTCTGTTTGTGTTATTACTGAGTATCCATTGGAAGCTAAACCCTAAGCTTCGTTCCAAGTTATATAAGTTTACCTCAATAAAGGGGGCCATTGCTTGGATAGCGACTCATTACTTGCCCATGAAACATGATTCAGTCAGTGTCGGACGGCTGTCGGTTCTTTAGACGTTGCTTGGCTATCATCGTTCGCTCCTTTCAACGATGATCAACGTTGAGTGAGCCTTGATGGGTATGGTCGAGAGAGATAGATGACGGTTTGCTGCAGACACTCAATCCACAAAACAATGAGGTTCAAGTCTTGGTATTGTGTTTTTCTATTGGCGAGTCTGCTCACAGCTTTATGGCACGACCCTGGCACTCTTAACTCGTATAGATTCTGCTCAATTAGGTAGCAGGTGTATCCTTACTTAACATAACACTCTTGTCCGTTTCCACCGAGACATTCTTTTTTCCAGTTCCTCCACGAGAAATTATACTTGTTGTGCTTTCCCTCCGGTACGCCATGCACCCAATGAGGTCTCAAAACAAGACCAGTATGAGGAACTATACACACATGTACAATGATTATCTTCACCCAAATTTGGGCCTGGTGTGATGCAACCAGGGTAAGTGTATGCCGTCCAACCTTAAGATAAAATGATGGCCGCCGTGTTGGGCGGGTATAGACTATTTCTAATAGTAATGCTGAAGATCCGGGTTGTTGTTGGCTGCTTGGACGCGCATGGCTCGTCCTTGTGCTGCTGATGCTGGACCTCGAGGCGGTTGTCGGCCTTGACTGGGACCGCTGGGCGCTGATACGGGAGGTTTATTGGATTTACTGAGCGGCGGGTAGGCGTCATCATAATCCACCTGTGGCCCGTAACCACCCTGCTGGTTCTTTGGCTCAACATCGTCGAGAGATCGATAGTTGTAGCCTCCTCCTCTACCACGACTACCACGGCCGCCTCTGGCATTGCCACGGCCGCCACGGTTACCTCGACCTCGACCTCCTCGGCCACCTGAATGGTAGCCTCGGGACTCGTTGCGTCCGCTGTAGTGGCCATGGGGGTTTCTCTGGTTCCAGTCCTCGTCGCCGTTATGCTTCCGTTTAGATGTTTTGTTGGCAAACAAACTCTCGTACTCGTCTTCCCTTGGATCCTCTGCCTCGATGCGTAGAATGACCTTCTCACCAACCACAGTTTCGAAAACAAAAGACCTTTCCGGCGGCAGGGGTTGCCAGTCCTGAATCTTTCCCGCGTCCATGGGTCTGATGCCCTTCTTCAATGCCAGCACGACGAGCGGACTGGGGTTGTCGGTATGGAACTTGGCGTGTTGGGGGATAGGTCGAAGCTGTGCTGCCCAAATACTATTCTCAAAACAAGCTGTGCCCACTACCTCCCACTTCATCTTACTGCCCATGCCGCCGACCTTTTCCAGGATACTAGCTGGACACGGCCGGGGGCAGATGAGAATGTTGTTGCCATGGTACTTCAGCTCATGCTGGGGCATGTTTGGTGGTATGTGTGCCAGCTTGATGAGCTTCTTAGTGTCCTCAGGTCCAATCATGTAACCAGTGAAGAACACAGTCTTCTTAATCCTGAGTCGATTCTGGCGTCCTCGTGGGGGTTGCTTCGAGACCATCTCGTTGTGGATGTTTATCATGTGCTGAATCTCGGCGACCTCGATCACGGGATCTAGAGTTGTCGCGCAATCAGCCACTTGGATCACTTCCGCTGTAAGAGGGCCGCGCGTTGGGGATATGTTTTGTTGGCGGTTGAACTCGGCGAAGAAGTCGCGGAAGCCTTTGGTGTGTTTTGGTCGATCCTCGTATACGCGAATCTCTTCTGCTTGCTTGTATGTCTCCATCAGGGCCCCGAGAAAGAGTCGCTTGAAATGCATCGTACTTTGGAACTTCTGGTTTGAGGGGCTCACGGCGGGTTTGAGACCAATCATGTCGAATTCGAGTCCTTTGGCCGTCACCATCTTCTTTATCAACTCAGCGAACCCGCGCTCCGAACGACCCGTTAGTAGAACGCAGAGAGCATCCTTCTGCTTCATGCTCAGCTTGACAAGATCAACGATTTTGTCGTTCCACCAGCCATCCCAGGCACGCTTTTCCTCAAAATCGATGCCTTCCCCTGTCGCCGCGAGGATGCGACTGTCATGCCACCAGCCGCCATTGACAAATGTTTCCTGATTCGATAAGGTCCCAATCGTGGGCCCGTTCCAGAGTTGGGGGTTCGGTAGAGGGGTCTTGAATACTGCTTTGTGTTAGATGCATGCTACGTTTCCATTGACTGAGGTGTGAGCTCACGAGTGTTGTCGAAATCGTAGACGTGCAAGGATTTGATCTTGTCGACGGCTGCAGAGGGTGAATTAGCGTTATGTATGGGAGGGAGAGGGAACGAGGGAATAGACATGATGCAACACGAACCTGGTAATGAGTTGTTCAGAACGGACCATCGCCCCAGAGCTGTGATAGTGTGCTGCGACGCGGTGGCTGCAGGCCCATGATATGCGCTGAAGGCCGAGGCCATGGCGCCTGAGATGCTGAGTCTGCGAAGGCGAGAAGACGCTGATGCTGTTGCTATTGCCGTTGCTGTTGCTGTTGATTTATATGAGGATGCAACGAGCATACAGTTGGTCGTACGGTATCGCGGTAAATTAGGGTGGAGGAGATGCGAGGCTAGAGTTGAATTGGACCTTGGAGTTATAACTGCGACGCTAGTGGCCCAAGGCAGCTCCAGGGCCTGTACAGGCGACAGGCGCCGCATTTCAGGTCGGGTGGAAAGAAAGTTACAGGCGGGCGGGTGCTGTTCAATCACCTAAGATGGAACAATTGGATACCTAGATAGGTATCCGTGGATCTCAAGGTGTAAAGTGAATCATATTTTGTGGGGGCGTATCAGAGCGAGCTCAACAAAGACAACCGCTCACCCCTCATTGAAACTGAACTGGGCTGAGCTGGGCTGAGCTGAGCTGAGCTGCAGTTACTTGCATTTCACCTCACACTCTATTCTCCTCTGCCTTTGACTATGGCGTCGCCTAGTGCTATTCGCTTCGTCACTGGCACCAAAAAGTCTCCTCTGGGCTCTCTGCGTCTTCAGCTTCGCGTGAGACCTGGAGCCAGCAAAAACCGCGAGGGCGTCATGGCCGTCACCGACGATGCAATCGAGCTGTGTGTTTCTGCTCAGGCGAGAGAGGGCGAGGCCAACAAGGCTGTAGTTCAGGTTCTCAGCAGTATATTGGGCGTGCCAAAGTCTAGTCTTCAGCTGACACACGGCACCAAGTCACGCGACAAGACGATTGTGCTGGGTGGGATCAGAGGCGATGGAGAGGATTATGCAAGGAGCATACGGGAGATACTTGACAAGGCAGCCGAGAAATAATCAAACACGAGTGATGGTACTCTGTATGCACCTACCTGGATATACACTATCGGCTGCTTTGTTTCTCTCAAGATTTGAGCTTCTCACTGGTTGGTGCGGTTCTCTTTGAGATAAAGACTATATTACTGGATTGTCATTGCCCAGAAACGCTTGGGACTGGCTGAACATGTCCTTCCCCTGGTTTCCTGTCGTCCTGTCGGTTGTGTATTGGATGAGGGTGGCTGACGTTAGAGTATGGCTTATATTCTACCTACCTAGCTTATCCACACTTCATTTACTCTCACGAAGTAAAACCTCGGAATAAGTTTCACTATGGCGGGGGGAAAAGAGTCTTCGAGTTATCCATGTCACCTCCCCGGAGGACACATAATTACGTCTGGTGGGCCATCAAAGCATAACAACAGATGATCAAGTGACTGTCAAAACTCTTCATAGCTCCTCTTCATGTCAAGTATTGACGTGGCTGCGGATAAATGCACTGATGCACTAGCTTCGCCAGGCATTTCTTCCCTTCAGAATCCACAGTTGTGAGCATCTCGATGATATCGCACGAGGGGGTGTGGTGTGGGAAAATACCTGCGTACAGATACTGCATCGCTATGTCTGTCCGAACCCTAAACGCATGAATGCTCGGCAATGGTATTTGGGCATTTACCGTCTTTTTCCTATCCACAATAATGTTTCATAGAGAGAATGCAGGGCTGCATGTCAAGCCCTGGGGCTGAGAAGGAAAAGGCCCACGGACTACTGAACGCGTATGCGTCTCTCTCTCTCTCTCTCTCTCTCTCTCTCTCTCTCTCTCTCTCTCTCTCCCACACCCACACACCCCCCTGTCTCCTATACACCTCTCCGCCCCCTCGACTCCCCGCTCTCTCTTGCATCCCGACCTCC
>VYWZ01001609.1:0-13966 GCA_008711595.1 Fusarium xyrophilum | reverse complement strand
AGCCTGCCACATACCTTGAACAGTGTCACGTGATGACACTAGGCTCAATTAGGAAGTCATAGAATTCGCGCCTTCCTTTTAAGGGAGGCTTCACCGAGAAACACACAGACAACAACAATACACACATCATTACTTTTGACAAAGGCTTTCCCTGTGTCGATGGCGTTTTGGAAAAACTGGGGATCTTGTTGCGATAGAGTCTGATATAGTTGTTATTTTGAAGGGGTTCCCTTTGATCTCAACTTTCCACTGCAGTGATTTGCATATTGATCGTGGTTGGTCCAGATTAGAGGTGATTGGATCCAACCGTATGTCTTGTCGCGTAAAAAGGTGTCGCTGGACTCTTGGGCGTCATTGAGGTCTAGAGTATATTCACCTTGATTAATAAATCTCCTTGCGTGATTGATGCACAAGATTGACAAAGTCCCGAGGCATCAAAACAGCCGCCGTCATGGACTGTAAAAGAACTATGCCTCTTTCGGAATAGATGGATCTGGCAGGGGTATGAGCCAATGAGATATCGAGACCCCCCCTCTACTCCACAACGAGAGTCAGAGACTTAATGAGAGGCCCCCGCAATTCTGTATGATAAGACTATGATAAGATCATTGTCATGCCAACCGCTCAAAACAAGTCGCTAACCACCAATTTCCAAATACCTATCCTGTCTAAAACTAGGTATATCAAAACACGAGTCGAAACAAGAGAATAAGAGTTCGGGAACCCACGCGAAGCAATGTCGCTCGACCAGCGCATACAATCTTGGCTACGACGAGTTGACCCCGTGACGACGTCCCAGCACGTTGAACACAAACATTGCGCAAAGCGCCGGCGACTAAATCCTCCAACTCCAGACCCTTCTCAGACCAGCCGCAGCATGGGCTCCCGCCGACCCAAGCGCCGCGCAATTGATGCCCTGGGTGCGAATGGTGGCAACGACGATATTCTGGATACCCCACGACCGCCGAGACTCCAAGCTCCGAGGAGTGAATCAGGTACCTCGTTGACTTCATCATCGGCAGCGTCGGGGTACTCTTCGCCGACAAAGCAGTTACGTGAGCTGAAATTTCATCCCAGAGGCGTAGATTCTAGGGAGCTCAAGGACTTTCAGAATAAGCCTGCTAGCTTGAAAACACTTTTGCAAAAGATCGATGATAGCGTATCCGGCTTTGGAATTCTGCCAACGTCACAACGTGCTTGCATGGCCGAACTGGATATCAAGGTCTATGACAACTTCGAGTGGGTAAAAACAAAACCCCCCAGAGATATATTCTTCTCGGATGACCGTGACGCTCTGGGCCACACCCCGCCACCCGAGGTAATCCAAACTATTCTCCATCAGGCGGGTGAATGTAGTGAAAGAGGTCATTCAGAAGCGAGCTGGAATGTCGAGGTCCATCACCTTGTGCTGAAAGCTTCCCTGAGGCCTTTGCAGGGCCCTCAGTCGAGCCAATTCTTTGACTTCCTTCTCAGGTGGGATTCTTGTCTTGCATCCTACTTGATTAGTCTTACTGACCAATCCAGCACCACTGCGTCGATCCTGCCAGACTACCAAGCGACTTCAGCGTCTAAGAAAGTTGATTTCTGTCTGTATATCGACCCAAGGCATGTCGAATCCGCACAAATACACGAGACTCTCCTAGCTCTGACGAATGTTTTACCAATGGGCATGTTTAACCATACCAACTTATTGCCGCTGTCCGACCGCCCTATAGCAGTCAGCATGGAGACGAAAAAGACAGGCGAAGGGTGGGACAACGCTCGGCTTCAGATGGAAGTATGGATGGCAGCCCACTGGCAATTCCTCCGCAAGATTCTGCAGCTACATCGCCTTGCCGCAGACGCAGTATCTTCATTAGAACAACCAACCGAGTTCAACTCATATGAGACGCGGCGGTTACCAGAATTTCTCCCCGGAATTATTATTCAAGGTCATGATTGGTATCTTATCATCACGACTTCAGAAGGTGATAAGACTATTTTCTGGCATAAGGAGAATTTTGGACAGACGTCCAAGTCAAAGGGGATTTATAGTATTATTCATAACTTGCAATTATTACGGAAATGGGCACAGGAGGTGTATTGGGGATGGATGAGCGAATTATTACTCAGCTGGCCGCGGCATGGAGGGAAAGTTCTTGCTGTTGCAGATTAGTGACGGAGCTTCATTAATATCCATTTTGAAGATAAGCGATGAATAATGAATTGATGAGGCAAGATGCCCTTTCAGAATGGTATTTGCAGTCACTTCACTTTTCCGTTGTCCTGATGCATCTGTTTAACCAACATATTGTACCCTAATCGCAGTGGATCTCTCATGAACTATCAAATCGTGTTTGGGTCTGACGCGCGAGGTAATTGGCACAGTAGGTTTCTCGGGATTGGAAACGTTACAGCTATCTTTCTGGACTCTTGCTTCTGATATTATATTAGCCATAGCTGTAGCTCCTATACCGTATTGCAGGATGTACCAGCATCAGTCACGTTACCGTGGCGAGTACCAATCCGGGCTGGGAGGTGGTGGCAAGGCTTGTTGACAAGTGACGTTGCAAAAGCTGGGTCGGTGGTGAAATGAGGGGGTTGTCACAGGAGCAGGGTTATTTGCCGGAAGAGCAATCAGATCAGGTTAGATAGAGTAACGAACGGTTCGACTGCTACATGAGGCTAGACCTGGTCAACGCCTGAACACCAAGATCTGGACCCGTACAGGGTAGAATTGACGTTGATCAAGCCCCAGGCGACCACCAAATCAGAATTGGCTATTCGAGATATGATATCCAAACACGGTAGTATCGTATTTAGCTCCAGATCTTTGATCGCCACTAGCCTGGGGCACAGTCTCATTCAGGCACCTGACCCATTGCCCCGAGAGCAAGTCCCCATCGTGGGAATTTAGCCCAGCGAGTAGGTCAAAACCCAGTGCTATAATCAAGTATGAACCTTTCTTTTCAGAGAGGCCTTGGGAGAAAGAAGCTGGCCTTTCCCATCTTCATTCACATCGTGTCTTGGCCCCCCTGGCCGTCTTGCTGTTCAAGATCCCACAATGGTCACAATCTGCAGTCTCTACTCCTGGTACCAACCCAGTGCCGCTACCATCCCTCGCCGCCACGCACCGATAGACGCGCGCACCAACATGACGATAACGACGGGGTTTCGCCCTGAGAATAGTTCAAGTGCGGATAGATTGAGATGGCGCTAAATAGACGTGAAGAGATTGAGCAGTCAAGTTCTTGTTGCCTTGGACCACTTTGGCTTCCAAGCTTCCGCGAAGCCTCGTTTCTGAACTGGCGACACGCAGCGGATCTGAATCATCGCGAGTCGGGAAATCAAGTCAATTCAGCCGCAGCAAAGAGTTTTGTCGGTAACATGAAGCGTCAACGTATAGTATTTTTCTCACGAGGTTGCTCAAGTAGCATTTATTCGCCCTAAGGACTAGACTGGATTTAAGCTTGTGCTCTAAAGACAAGACTTAGCTATGAGTTGTTTCAATCTGTGAAAGCTCATCACCAGAGTTTCTCAACAACATAACAATCTCTCATGGCACTCAAGTTCATCTGCACCTGTCTACTCCTGCCGCCCCTCCATCTCGGCTCTCAGTGCCATCGCATCTCTCTCCAAATCTTCGATCATTGGGATCACATTGCCTCTCAACAAGAAAAGGTTACTCTCCAGGGCTAATTGACGCTGCTCCAGAGTCTGAACCTCAGGCTGGTCGCCAGGCACCTCGTCTGCAGGCGCCTCTACATCAGGCGTCTTCTCAGCATAGACCCGTTCGTAGTGGTCACAGGCTTTACGGTGGGCTTTCGTTAACTAATCACAGTCAATTTCTATCTATTTCACAGTAAGACTAGTGCTACTCACTACCTTGACGACATTGGAGTCAACACCGAGTTTCTTCTCATTTGCTTCTCTCAAAGCAATAAGGCACTGGGAGATGTCCTCATTAATGGCCCTGAGACGGACTTGTTTCTCGAAGCGCTTTTCGCCAAGGGTGCTAGGCTGCTATTGATCAATACTCGATATCATACGCTGATGAGGAGGAGCGCTGACTTACGGCTTTCTGGTGACTGTTATCTTCAGCACATCTGGATTCCTCGTTGCCACTGCCAGCTCGACTGCCCCGGGGCTCATCGGCTTCGGGGATCGGGCTAACGACTCGGTCCTTGTCGTCTAGGCGTGGTGCTTGCGTGGGCCGCGGGGGGGAACTGGCGTCTGGCGATCGCCGCCGTTTGGCACGTCGCCTAAAAGGCATTGTAGGGTGATGTATCGTGAGAGTGATTGCAGGTGATTATGAGATGCAAAAAATGCAAAAAATGCAAAAAAAAAAAAACAAAAACAGGCGGCAATGGGGGGGGGGGGTTGGTAACTCCCATAAAGGTGATTGAACGCCAATCAGAGGTCGATGGTGGCTTGCTTGCTCTGGAGGCCATCCTGACGGGTAACGACGTGAATGATGCTTGACCTGTAGTTATGTCAAACGGTCACTCGAGCGAATAGTGCTCAACATGAGGGTGGGCATGAGGATCAGCCTCGTAGGTACATGATGACAACCTGATTGATAGCAATCCCAGGGCAAATATGTGTGGTAAACTGTTAGCTCGGGTGTACTGCGGCCGTCTTGGGTATACCCCTGAGCATCAACGGCATTCTGCTGCTTTCTGTCTGCAACGGCTCGGGTGCCAACAACTCAACACACACGCCCTGATTCAAAGAAAAGCCCGATAGAGCTCTCTGGCTTTTCGCCTTTGTCTGAGCAATTACCCTTGCCTGTGTGCCACCCAAGATATTGAGCATCTGTTGTAGCTACTTACGCGACGTCATTTGACTGTGCAAGACTATTATTCTATCTAGGGTAGGCAATCCGACAGGGCGTGAATCAAGTCGTCTGGTCACGGTGTGCAAATATTACAGCTTACATATCTCCTTCTTTACTATAATTGATAGCTGTAGAAAGGGCAAAATTAGACTATAGAGACACTCTGGTCAATGTAGTTAGATGTCACCAGTCATTCTGCATCTGCTGTCAAACTTGTCAATTGTTTGTGTAGATTTGAACCGTCTCAACATGAGCGCTTTGACCTAATCTCTGTGAGGCAGCACGTTTTGGGGTGTCACATCTCGTCTGCTTCCCAGTCACAGTCAACGAAGCTTGATATCCGCGGGGAAAGCGGAACCATCGCGCCATGCTGCGACGTCGAAAGAGAACCGACAAGATAGACTTTTCTGAGATGGTCTAGTTTCACCGTCTCGGATGACATACGACACGCCATGGAATGTTCAATCAACATGATGGTAGCCTTTCAAAATCGGCATACGCTAAATGCCCATATCTACAGGACGGACGGGCTGTGATGAAGAGGAAATAATAAACATCAATCCGGACCTACTTGGTAAGAGGTAAGAAAGCAACTGAGCTTGTGAACAAGACTCATTTGATTGGCTTTGCCTTTCGAGTGTGACAACAATGAGCGAAGGAGCCTTCGATGTCAGGCAGTCCGTCACACAGCGCGGGGAAGATGAACAAGACAAAGTCCTCATTACTGAAGTCCATGAGTCCAAGGTAAACCAGCATCGTGACTATCAAATACAATGGCGGAGCTTGAACGTCAACCTACACCAGCCCGCACAGGCGCCACGGTTACAACGCTCAAGTCCCTCGTCGCAGAAGTCAGGACAGAGGCTTGTAAGCTCAACCGACTGAAAGCCGCAGACTACACATCGCCAGCGGAATTACAAAAGGACGTAGAGAACATCCACAAGCTTCTTGATGCGAGGATCAAGGAACTTGAATCAGCTGTGGAACATGCTGTTACTGCTGATGGACTCTCGAACTTGAACGCTGCGAGGAAGCCTGGTTCAATAGCTGACGTGTCGGAGGCGGCACTAGGGAGGCTTGGGCGATCCTACTCAGCAAACTTCGGATCAAGATCAAACTGCCACTTTTGAGAATGAAGGACAGCCAAGTACAAGCCGACCGGAGGCGTTAGTTCTGAATCTCGAGAATCTAGCTAGATACCATTACAAAAACAGCAAGTCCAGCTGCAACCCAGTCTGAGGTTTCATCACCAAAGCCTATACTGCAAAGCTATGCGAAAAGAGTAACCTCGAGGGCAGCCAAAGCAGCGGTGCACAAGTGGCAAGGCGAAGCTCGCACCAGCGCCAGACTGAACAAGATGGCTCAGTCAAACCCGAGTTCCAGACGCTACCAGGAATACATCCATGACCGCCATAACATACCAACCTCGGAACTACAGCAGCTGGCAGAGGATCTCGCCGCCACAATAGACGCTCTCGCTTCTGACGCTGACCAGATCCACGAGGCACAGGTATCGGGTTTGGCAGAAGCGATGAAGCACACCGTCCAGCAGACACATGGAACCTCGAACTGAGAGATGGCGGAGACGGTCAACAGAAACATCATCACAGTTGATTCCGAATATCATATCAGGACGAGAACAACCAACGAGGAACAATCATTCCGCCACAGGCCGTGAACTACCGCATGGAAAAAGGAGAAGTAGCTCTTAGATTATCGTGCTTCACCGACAAGCCCGAACTTTCTATTCCCCACTACGCTGGAGTCACCAAATGTCCTCTGTGGGATCTCTGCCCTCTTCATTCTGGCAGACTCGCTGAGATTCTGCCTTTCAGGGGCTCACAAGGGCTAATGAGCCTTACGCGCACTGCGGGTGGACCAGGTCGGGGACTGCTACGCATGAAGAGGATGCCAATTTCGGATCAATAAAAGTGGAATTTGCTGGGACCAAGGCGTTTCTGCTCGTTGATACAAGAGACACAGATGTGTTTGAAGTTTGGGTTCGCGATATGATTCCCGATGCTCCTTCCGAGGGGAAGTGCTACAGTCAGTAGGCACGCCATCTAAGTATCTTCTTTCGATCTGGGTAACTCGGGAGGAGCAGGCGTACGGTACACAATACTTATTCAGCGAATTGGAGATCTTATCCTTACGAAGCGCAACGAGTATCGCCAAGTCATCACTATCCAAAATTCGCTCTCTTTCTATCAACTACATCAGCGAATCAGACACCCCAAGCTTCTTTGACGCACAGAATCCCCTCCGCTGCTGTCAGACCCAATGCAGCCTTGCTTCTCTCTACTTCAGCGCAGTTCTCCCCATTGAGATTGTCAACAATAAATCCCAAAAGGGTAAGAAATAAAAAGCGCTTTATGACGACGACGACGACGACGACGACGACGAAGTTAACTCAAGTGTAAAGGCGATGCGACCTGAGAGGAACCTAAAAATGAGCCCTTCAGCGCGGGAGTCATCAGAGATTTCTTACGAACTGCCACTCCAAAACTAGAAATGCCAGTAACTCTGGACCAAAAAAGAAATTCACCTCTATGGGATGATAGCTTAGGTACTAGGCGACCAAGCCAAGCAACAGATCGCTCCCTCATGCTCGGCCTTCGAACCGCGCCGGCTACTATCTCTGAGAAGGCCGATCTGAACGACGAGAACCGTGTGAATGTATACCCCAGGTATTTCGAAGAGGTCGAGAAACAGAGCATACTCACTGAGTTCCAAGTCAAATATGCGCGTTTATGTCTAGCAAAACGCACCCACGAGGTTCTCCAAGAAGAAGATCGAGATCGAGTAACCGCAACAAACATCAACCCAAGTCTCCCAGGAGCTCGGCATAGATGTAAATACATTCATCAAGATGAAAGATCACTATCATACCGGCAGGGCATAGATTGAAGCCTGCGATAACTTCACGAGATGGCCGTATAAAGTAACGGTTAAAGACTGGAGAGACCTCACCAAAGAAAGTCGAACGAAAATGAGACATGTCTTGTACGCATGAGGAGAAACATTAGAGTAACGAATACTTGCTGGGAGTTTGGCGACCGAGGAGTCTGAGGAGTATTAATGGCCTGGGAAAGCTGGCAATACTGAACCGTTAGCATTTGTGGTTCATCTGCGTAAGATGGATTGGGATGCTAACGTCGGACCGTTCGAAACGGCGGCGGTGTTACTCAATTGGAGGAGTCGATGTGATATGCTGCTAAGGAATACACCGACGGCAAAGCCAGTAAAGACATTGCAACATCAAGAGGCATTCTTCCTGCTGAAGCCCATGGTGACTTGGCTGAGAAACTACCACGAGGGGATCAGGTGAACGGATTCTACGCGTTCCCAGCCTCCAAACCAACGAAGGCTCGGTCAACATGCGTAGATGGCCTCGTCGAATTTCAAAGGTTCCGCGCTGAGTATGGGTAGTTGACTTGGGGAATGTGAGCGTTTTGAACTTGCGAGATGAGCCGGGTAGGCGTCATGACCGGGCGACCCTGGCTTGGCTGTTGGTGTATGAGGGACTGACGAAGGATATCTGCTGCTGCTGACCCAGTTTGGTAAAGGCTTGAGCTTCATAACTATAGGTAAACGGACAGCCACCGACGTTTATAAACGAGACAAGCTCCTTTAGTGCGTTCCAAGGGATGGTGATTCCAGTGCTGCTGTTTGAAAGCCTCAAATGAGGATAACAGCTCCGGCTGCCTCAAGAATTCGGCTCGTGACCCAGGCAGCTTCAGCCGTTGTATGACTCGCGAGGCTTGGTGTTATCCAAGAACCAGGCCAGGATGTATCCCATGTATTTATACTATTCCAGCCAAGATATGAATCAGGCGGGTAAGGATTGAGGAACCGAAGTTGCTGATGACAAGCAGGCCGTGTTGCGCCGAACGCAGATGGGGGAGACCGAGGAGAGAGGGGAGGAATGCGATCATTAGGTTTACTTGTAGACAAGTCCTTAATAACGGCTCGTCCTCAGTGACGCGTTTGCGCTGATCGAAGACGCTACGGTCGTTGAATCGTAGTTACTCGCGCGATAAAAGCGTAATGTTTCGTGGGTTGTGCGGGACACCTCAAGCTTTAAGTTGGGTGACGCGATAGGCTAATGCCTAGCACTACTAATTCCGATATAGCGACAGTCCAGTATGAACTCAGCGAGGCGTGCTGAGAGTTCGTGACCGAGATGATAGTCTTGAGTCGCAGAGATGATGCGTTTGGCGATGGCAGATTGAGCATGGAGAGTGTGAAATGTCGCTGATGGTCTGGGTAAAAGTTGCTGGGTCGAATCGACGGCGTTAACAAACTTGTGATGAGAGCTCGACCTTACAGAGACAAGCCATAAATTGTCGGCTTAGGTAACTCAACCCCTCGCAAATGGTCCCGGACCGTGTGTTTATAGGTTATTAGGTTGGTAGTCAATTTCTCAAGGTTGGATCCGATTTCTTGAGGTGCAGTCGTTTGGCTTCAGTGGGTTGGTTACAGGGCAACCCAACTGGAGCTTAGCCAGTGGCACATTTAATTGAGCCCCGCCTCAACCATACCACTAGAGCTGTATGCCGTGTCGATGCTCTTGGTCAGGTTCTCTTTGCTGAGAAAGATGCGACGAGTTGGAAATGGAGGCAAGCTGGGGGGGGTTGGTTATCGAGAGGGAATGGAAACTACAAATCCAAGTGATCATTCGGTTCAGGGAGTACAATCCTTCCACCGTTGAGGGGTTGACTCACCTTCGTCACGGTAATCGGGTACCGCCATTGTCCCGCTCGTTGATAAGGACAAATGACGAGCTCTCGAGACTGTCTCAGACCCGCGTTGGGCCGCAAACTCGAAGATGTTGTGCGAGTTAATGGAGGAAGAAATGGTAGGCCTGTCGAAGGGGGGATGCCCCCGATGGTCTACTTGTGATGGAGATGTGCGTGCGCGTGGAGAGGTTGTGAGGCAGAGTGGGATGAAAATGAATATTGTGAGAATGAGTTGGGCGCCAAGTCGAGTGTCGGCGGTTCCGCGGAGGAGGGGTCGCTTTGCTCTGATGACGCACCACTTCTTCACGCACCACTTCCCAGAACACAATTGATTGCTCCTCTGTCAGTGCTACAGGGCCTGAGTGAACCACCAACAGCGGGCGGGGTGCGCTAAAGGAACGGGCCTCCACTGTTTGCCAGCGCTTCTCCGCTATGGATGGTCAACGGTCACCAAACCTAATACTTGTCAGGGCGAGAGAGAATATCAGACCTTGATACGGGTACATAATTCTTTTTTGTAATTTAGGATCAAGATGCTGAGTTTTCTTTCTTTCGTCCACCGGATACTGCCGCGTGAATGAACTCATCAGTCAATCAATTACGAGCAAAAGAATTGTACAAGGACTAACGACGCCAGCCATTCCCCCTGCTCTTCTTATATCCCCAACTGTTTCATGACAAAATAGTGCTTTCCACATTTGACCAAGCTCCTCAGCTGTCTCTGGTCCAGTCAATATTCCATCTCTTCCCCTTCACAGCTCAAGCAAGCCCAGGCTTGCGCTGACGAGTCTACATTTGGTCCCAAGTTCCCAAAGGACAAGAACGATAAAGTAGACCTGAAGCCAACCAAGCGCCCCCCTTGCGCGAAACTGTCAGCTGTTGCCGAACAAGTCCTCAGGCCACGTCAAGTTGACTAGCTGTTGAATGGACATTGTATCCTGTGGACGCCGCATCTGCACCTCCTCTTTCGCCCTGACTGAACTCCTGGGGCTGTTGACATCGAGCTCGATGACCTTAGGGTAAAGCACCACTTATCCAGGGCCCGAAAGTAAGGTTGGATATACACCTTCACTAAATCGTGATTAACCAGACTGGGTTCAATATCTTATGATTGAAAGGGCTCCCCTTTCCGAAGGAGGTTCATGGTTCTAGTATGTCTATCGCGGAGTTCCCGTCTCAATTGGTCGTGTCGGTTCATGAGGAAGCAGTCATAATCCTCCGTTGGTCTGATTGCAGCCGCCTGTTGCTGGGTTGTCTGTTCTGTATCGAGTGCGTGCGTTGGGAGCAAGACTGTCACTAGTCCTCTCCACTTGTGTCTCTTCCGACTGTCAACAGGGTGTCAAATGCGGCAGATATGAGGACTGCGTCAGATGAGAAGTTTATGAGGGCTGGGGTTTGGTAGGAGATTGTACACGGTGCGCTTGTGCTAGCTATCGGGACCATTTTACATCGATTGGTTGCAAGGCAAGAAGTCTTTTCCGACATCAACTTGCCATATGTATCCGTTGAATCACTTTTACAAGCCGCTTGCCAAGCACTGTCTTCGTCTTGGGCTTTGAGGTAGGCTCCTGATTCGAGGCCCCCGCCATCTCCTTTTGCTCCAGGGGAAGTGAGTTTAGACGCCCGCGTCTTCTGATCTCAGGGTATCGTGATAACGTTGGATGGAAAGCCATCCGGGAGTGGGAATATCCAGTATATCAGGCCTGGAGAAGGAATTTCATGGTATGGGGAAGTGGATGACGTTCAGGTCTTGGGTAGTTGTATGTTGATGAGAGAAGTGGGAGATGAGGCATGAGGCGACGTGCGAAGGAGAAGTATTACACTGATAACCAATCCATGCTTGCAATCGCATGTTGCTCGCTGTATGGAGTCAAGTGAAGTCAACATTAGGTACCGTCGGAACCTATTGACTTATTGTTTGGTGCCGTCGGCAGTGTCGTTTTCCTCAGCATCATCACTCCATCTGGACTTCGACTCTCGGCGATAATACGCAGGCTAGTTATCCTCGACAGATTGAGTTCATTCGAACCTCTCCATTGCTACTCGGAGCTCTCTGGACTTTTAGGCATTACTGATACTAGCGCCCGACGCCGATTGCCATGCCTCTTCCGCTGCATGGCGAAAGGTTGCAGACATAATCCACCGACTCTCGCCAAATCACATCCATCTATCCTGCTTATTGTGAGAACTTATCCCTTCCCTACTCGATCTTACCCATGATCATAGCGAGTTTCTGCATTGGCATGTTATTGTGAAAGATGATTTGGCCTCTGAGCCCGGAAAATGACATGACTCGGCGTGAGATGCTTGCTTCATATGGCGGCGGTATATTAATTATCGAAACATTAAAGCCGCTTAACTCCAATATACGGACCATGAACAGATAGATATCTGCTGCAAACGTCGGTAAGGTTGACGTTTCCTAGAAGCTCTAAAGCTTTCTGGCTAAGCAAACGGATTTAAGTTCGTAGAAATCTCTCTTTATACGTTTCAGTATCGACTGCTATAACTACGCGAGTCGCCTATATTCCTCGATTACCAAGACAAGTATGCGGTGCCAGTCTCGAATAGTAACAATGGACATGACTGATTAACTCTCGTGACTTTGCCATCGTTCCGCGTGGTTATGGCTTCACTGAGTTATCTGCCTTATCCTGGGGTTGCGATTACAGGAGACTGCAGTCAGATGCAACCAGTGGCTAAGTTCCTTATTTGAATAGGTATAGCAACAGACAAGATACATATAAGTTTTCCACGTATATGAGGTAGAGTGCTGCCTTACACAGCGTAAGGACAGACAGATATTGTGATAACCTAGGCCGAACAGAACAGTCTTGATCACGAACCATTCTCTCCTCAGCCCTGTATCCCTTTACTCTATATGCTCCCAGGCAACTTGGGCTCCGTGCAAATCTCAACCCAAAAACAAGTATTGCTGGCCAGGGAATCATTGACCATTCCGATTTGGACAAGTCATACCTACGCTGGGGGTTACGTCAATGGTGAAGATGCGCCGGACCCGTTCAACGATGGCACCCGCAAGATATGACCAATCTTACGCTTGTGGGCGTGAACAACGCATAGCGACGATATTTCAAGGCTCCTATAGATTATAGATGAGGAGGAAGCCCAGACCACAGTGGGTGTGGCTTGTCGCCTTGCTCTGATCTTGAAAAGCCAGCCGCTCTCGATCACGCATACAGTCTTGAGTCACTAAAGCCAATCTCATTGCCTTGACATGCACGCTGACAGCGGTTGACATGCTGTATGCGCACACCTTTGATGCCCCAGATCTGCCGTGGATCATTCCCTCTGCGGCATGATTTCAGTGTTGACGTTAGATCCCGGGCCAACATTGGGATGCACCCGGATCGCCTTGTGGCTAATGTGGTGAGGGGAAACCGAAGCTTGAACAATGGATGTATTCATCAGCTGCCAGTCATGATGTCCGAGATGCCCAAAAGGGGCAGTATCTGTTCCAGAGAGGCTATACCAAGCTCGAATAGGAAAGAAAGGGTGTTCTGTGAGACTCGGCCTCACTTCTAAACATCGCCGTTGGGATCCCGGCGCTAGAAGTAATGTCACGCTTGTTCTCATGTTGACAGTGGATTTCAGACTCAGTGACTGAAGAAACCGGCGGTAGAAGCTACATGGAGGGCGCAATATCGGATCAATTGCCGCCCTTGTTTTTGTCGTAATGGAGTGGCATGATTCTGGGGTTAGCTAAATGTAGGTCCAGCTTGACGAAACAATTAGAAGATGTCAGTTGCTGTGCCTATCTTCTAATTCGGCATTTCTATCGCGTAGGACTGGTTTCCAAACAATGATGATCATTCAGCTTTTCGAGTTTGCAAGGCGGAGGGGTTTACTGGAGGGCATGTCTGGCAGTCGCAGTAGCATTGCAGTTCCAGACATGTCACTGTCTAAAAAGCACGTCATGCCTCATTAAAAGACCTACGTGTCATGGCCACTAACCTTGCTTTCAAGATACCATATGACCATGAGCACAACACCAGAGATAACATCGATATGTAATCCCTCCAAAGGCATAACGTACAGGTAAAAGGATCCCCGGACTCATGACTGTTGATCAGTCTGCCCGATCGATGGAGGCGAATGGAGCGCTCTGTGACACATCCCTTTGACCTCTGAGCAAATCATCTTCTGTTCTTCACTGAAGCTGTTTTCGGAGTCACTTCTAAAATACGCAGCGTACAATTAAGCACTAATACGATGAGCTAACGGGAAAGCTACCAAAGTCTGAACGACTTCCTCTGATTCGAGCTGCTTGCCTTGGCAAGTTTCACACACGTCGGTAACAAGGGGGCCAGTTGGTAAGGTTCGTAGAGGTCAAAGGACTGAGGGACTGAGTCCACGATGGCCTGGCCTCTCAGCCCCTCAGCCCCTCAGC
>VYWZ01001608.1:0-25555 GCA_008711595.1 Fusarium xyrophilum | reverse complement strand
AAAATGTCCCGCCTTCTCAATCTCCCCCCCCCTAAACTGCGATCCCATCTTCCCCTCCATCTTCGCCTTCCAGCTCCTAAACTTCCTCACAGGCACAAACCCATCCTCGTCTCCAAAGATCACCAGTGACGGATTTCTAATCAGCTTTTCTTCAGCCGCTACATCCTGCGGATCTTTGTTCTTCACCAATGCTGACGGGAGAAGCGACATGGTCGCCAGGTGTGTCACCACGCCTTGGGGAGGTGAGATCATGAGGTAGGCAGGTCGTGGCATGGTGAGATCCGTAATCCGAGGGAGATGCTCTCCCGGCTCGGGCGGTACGACAGTCGTAGGTGGATTCTGCGAAACATTCCTCGAATGCCTTTCCGCTCTCGCCTTGGCGATAAAATCGTGAACTCCCTTTCTGAACCTCTCATCATCCAGCGAAAAGCTCCTCCTAGCGCTAGAATGACTTCGTCGCGGACTCCCGCTCTCATCGCCCCCAATTCTTACACCTCGCTTACTCCTCCCCCGCGCTGACCCCTCCATCATTGCGGCACGAGCACTCGCAAGCACGATATTCTGCTGCTCGGCGAGATGCGCAGCTCGAAGTCGAACTTCTGCGGCGTCGGAGCCTGCGATGGGCGATATGAACGGCTGGAGAATTGCGTCGAGGGGTGGTGTCAGCGTTACGACCATCCCGCCGTAGGAGTAACCTCCCATGAGCAAGATGGGTCGTGGTCGAGGTGCTGAAGTGACAGCTGCGTCGAGACTGATCGGTGCCTCTAACCTTGTCGGCGTCGAGGGTTCGCTGTGGAGGGTATTGTCGATGTGCGGTCGGAAGGGATCGAGGTGGTGAACGTAGTGTAGAACAAAAGCGACAACGGTGGCATAATCGTCCCGTTCGGGTTTCGCAGTCCATGAAGTCCGTCCCGCAGATCCATGTGCACCTCTACACAATCAGCTCAAGTCCTCCATACCGATCAGTCACCTACCGAAAGTTAAAAGTCCCTACCAAGAACCCCTTCCGTAGCAATTGCGCAGCTGCCGCTCCGACCACAGGGTCATCATAGCATCCTCCCATGGGCGCATAAGGATGAGCAACCACAGCAGCATGTTTCAGCCATGTTGGAGCTTTGGGGTTCGCGGACAGTGAGAGAGCATGGTAGATTCGACAGTCGAGGGTGATACCATCGTGGATGCTGGGGAGTGTCAGTGTCAGTGTTGGTTCTGGAAGCATTTCGGCCGTGTCATGACATGGTGAGAGGGTTCAATTGAGTTTGGAGAAGCAGGAAATGGGAAAAATTTGCGGATGACATGGGATTGTCTAAGATAAATAAGCTGGCGTTGCGTCAAGAGCTGGCGCACAGACGGGGAAAAACGGCCGAGATCCGTGATAAGCACAAGTAAAAATAGTAAAAATAGTAAAAATAGCACTTCTCAACTACGTGGCTTATTCTTACATGTAAATATCACAAAGACGGTCAGTTGAAGCACATAACAAGAAACACACTATTCCCTTGCTTACCGTTAGCCCTACACAAGGGAGATAGCAAGGGAAAAGATGCTATTGATGATCATACATAGGTATCTTCTATATCGAATCTAATCTCATTGGGCCTTCTTCTCTCCCGCATCCTTTGCCCTCTGTCTCCTCCTCTGAATCCACCCTCTAAGCTCATTAATAAGTCCCATGACCAGTGGAATACCCACTGGTCCCAGCAACGGTAGATACACCGCAATCTTATGCTCATCAGGGAAATATAGCTGCCCGACCATGCTCTTCTCGAAAAACGCTCGCTCTGCCTCTTCCTCTGCGATTCTAGCGTGCAAGAGTCCAGAGGGAGCGCCGAGACTGGCGCAGGCTTGTTGAAGATGCTCCATCGTCGATGCGACTCCATCGGCGACACTGTGGGGAATTGAGATTGAGGGGAGGGCGAGGGATAGACGAGCGAGAGAACCAAGGGTTGAGGAGGCGCGGAGGAGGAGATCTGCTGAGCGGATGCGGGAGAGGGTGGACAGTCGCAGTGGGAGGGAACCTGATTGAGGCGTACCCAGGAGTGACAACAAATGTCCAGTGAAGGTGAGCATTGGCTGCTTGAGCGTCTCACTGGATACATGCGTCGTTGTCTCGGGGAGCGAAAGAAGGTATACGCTACCCCATTGAGGAAACATCCACGACTGTGACGTCTCTGTCTCCGAATCAAGGCCAATCTTCTGGTCGCCAATGTAGATGACAAAGTTGACGGTCGGAGCGCCCGCAATTGAAGGAGACAGAGGCCATTCAGCAGCATTGATGAAAGACGCTAGGTCTTCCTTGCTCAACACCTCCGATTGAGCACCAGGCGTCGCATACAGCTGAACCTGAGTATCGATGGTAAAGTTATGAATTGGGCCTAGCACAACAAGCATTGGCTTCATGTACTCCTCGATCGCCTTCTCAATATCCCACGTACTTGGTGCTGCGCCGGCGGTGAATAGGGAGAATGTGAGATGATATGTTGGTGAATATCGTAGGGATCGTGTAGTCCGCTTCGACAACCTATCGACGACCTCGGGGGTCAATCCCTGGGGCTTCGCATCTGGGGCTGAGGAAGTCGATAGGAGGTATGAAATGATGGATTGTTCTTCAGAGAAAGTCGATTGTAGCTCGTTTGCGATGTATGTAGCGAGTGCGGAAGACGATGACGAAGCAGAAGGGATTGCGTTGGAGGGATATGCGATATTAAGAACAGCCGAGTCGGGATCTAATGTAGCAGAGTTGCTCTCGCCAGGCGCAAGTTGGATCGTAAGGGCGACGTGGGAATCATCATCGGCGACAGGCGAAGGCGAAGGCGAAGGTGAAGGGCCCCCCTTAGGGGCAAGCTGAAGACGCAGATGATGTCCAGAGAAGTCGTTATGGTCGTCAAGAGCATGCTGCGTCAACCGCACAAGATTCTGCGCCTCGTTATCCTGCAGCGCATCCGCCTTCACAGAGATCTGGAGAGGAAACACAGGACGACAAGCCTACCCCTTCATTAGCCACGAACACCGCATCACCATCCCAGCTTTCTTCTCACCTTTCCCTCAGCCCACTGCATCATTCCATCGAGAGGAAGATTCGCCCGGTAAATCGTAGTAGTCTTCCACCATATCGGCACGCCCAAACACAGCACTATCAACCAAAAGGAGATGACGATACGGGTTCTCCTGTAAATGTCGGATGGTTTCTCTGGGGGCGGAGCGGACGGCGCCGCGGAAGTATCTTTGACGTCGCCGGGCGCCATGATGCCGTTTTGATTGAGGAGTTGAGGCGGGGATGGTGAAGAGGCTCTTGTCAGAGCGAGCTCCCTGTCGATTTGGGTCGATGCGTGGAGGCATGGGGAGCTTAGCTACACGACATCACGATATCACGTGAGGCCGGGGAGTGCAAGGCCCGATGCCGATCATCTCCATCTGGCTCATTCAAGCTTGTAGTCGGACGACGTCTTGCTTTTCAACCGATTTATTATTTCACCTAGTCAACTACTCTTCTAATGATTGATTCCTCTCTTATCAGTGATTGGATGTTTGAATAGCCAGATTGACTTATTGCGCTCAGTGTTGGGACGAATACACCATACACCTCGAGAATCAACCTCTACAACACCCAAAGCCCCTAACGTTATCTTTGTAACCCCACCAATCGAACCAAGTTTAGCTTAAACAGAAGAACAAACTCTATTCCTCAAGCCCCCTATTCACTGTAACCGATCAACTGCCTCCAGCGCCGATCCAACACATCAACCCCCTGCAAAGGCCGTGCTGACTGCATCTAACAACGGGCGCTATCGTTAACAGATCGCCAGGAACCATTAACGATCTCTGATCCCAATCCCATCTTTTGCTACATCCTCTGATATTCCAAAACTTCCCCAGATCCTCCCCGCGTCAACTCGACATGCCACGCCTCATTTCCAGCCGAGGCATCACAATCGCATACAACCTCAATTATATATATCACGGTTGCAGAAATCTAGTGCAAATGGGGCAATTGTCTCGTATTGGAGTGCCAGCTGGCTGGTACGTCCTTGGCGAAAACTGTAGCATTTATGAACGCAGCGCCAAGCAGTCTACAGAGTATAGCGTAGTATAGCGTTTATATGAGCTCTCGGTCGTCGGTGCTTTAGTGGAGTTTGCGCTGTCGTCACCGCTGTCTTATCGCTATCAGGCCATCGACCCGCGTACGTCAAGCGACTTTGACACTTTCTTCATCGTCAACTCTTTCTTTTACATAAACAACAATGCCTCGTGAGTAAATCTACCAAGATGAGATTGAATCAGAATCTAATGGTCTAGTCCCCCTTTCAATAACCGCACCCACGGTCGCGGCATCGCTTGCATACTTCAACGCCCGATCGTCAACATGGTACGACCTCTTCCTCCTGCGCTGCGTGATCACCGCTGCGTCACGAATGTACTATCGCGAATGGACCGATCGCCTGAATCTATATTACCTTCTCGAAAGCATAGCCACCAATCCTTCAACCTCCGATCGCGCGCTACTCATATTCGAGGGGAAACGTCTTTCGTATAAAGATGTTTACCAACAGGTGCTGAAGTATGGTCAATGGCTCAAGAACGAGGGTGTCAAGAAAGGTGATATAGTTGCGCTCGACTTTCAAAACTCGGATTCGTATATCTTTGTGTGGCTTGGTCTTTGGAGCATTGGTGCGAAGCCAGCGTTTCTGAACTATAACCTGTCTGGAGCTTCGTTGATCCATTGCCTAAAGGCTGCTACGACAGAGCTGTGTATCGTGGATCCCAACGTCGAAGAGAATGTTGGGCAAGACGTTCGTGATCAGCTGAAGGACGTTCGCTTCATTGTCCATACTCCTGAAGTTGGAGCGCAAATCGCTGCGACAGAAGGTGTTCGCGCGCCAGACTCCGACCGATCCGAGAAGAGCCTTTCAAGCATGGCTATTCTCATTTACACCTCTGGTACAACCGGCATGCCCAAAGCAGCCATCGTATCATGGGGGAAATTGATCGTTGCTGGTTCAATGTCTGAACAACTCCTTGACCGATCAAAGGGCGACATCATGTACTCCGTAAGTCCTCATCTCTTCTTCTCCAACCAAGCTAACAGCCCAGTCAATGCCCCTATATCACTCCTCCGCAACAATCTTCTCCTTCAGCGCAACTCTCCTCTCAGGAAGTACCCAAGCTCTGGGTCGTAAATTCTCAACCAAGACTTTCTGGAATGAAGTCCGTCACTCTGGTGCAACATCAATCCTCTACGTCGGCGAGACTCTACGGTACTTACTTGCCGCACCACCACAGCACGATCCTGAAACAGGCGAATGCCTTGATAAGAAGCACAACGTCAAGGTCGCTTTCGGGAATGGGTTAAGACCGGATATCTGGAATGAGTTCAAAGAACGTTTCGGCGTCGAAGGAATCTGCGAGTTTTACGCAGCCACAGAAGGAACTTTTGCGACCTTCAACCTCAGCAAAAACGACTACGCCGCTGGCGCAATCGGTCGCAATGGTTGGGTCTACAACCTCATCATGAGCTTCTCTGTCGCTTTAGTCGAAGTCGATTGGGAAACTGATCTGCCAAAGCGCAATCCTGACACGGGTCGCTGCTACAAAGCTCGTACCGGCGAACCAGGCGAAATGCTCTTCCGTCTACCGTCAGGAAATCCCTTCGGTCGCTTCCAAGGCTACTACAACAATCGCGCTGCTACAGAAGCAAAAGTTCTTCGCGACGTGTTTAGTAGAGGCGATACCTGGTTTCGCACAGGCGATGTCGTGCGATGGGATAGCGATGGACGCCTTTACTTCCACGATCGCATAGGCGATACATTCCGCTGGAAGGGCGAGAATGTTTCCACCGCTGAAGTAAGCGATGCACTATGTAAACACCCCTCCGTCAAAGAAGCAAACGTCTACGGCGTGTCACTTCCCCATCACGATGGAAGAGCAGGTTGTGCAGCAGTCCATTTATCCTCTGATCCTATCGCGGAGACAATGCAGGATATAGCTACCCACGTGCGCACTGAGTTACCCAAGTTCGCGAGACCGTTGTTCTTGAGAATCGTGTGCGAGCTCGGCGGCGGTCAGATCACGGGGACTATGAAGCAGCAGAAACATACGCTGCGGGAAGCAGGTGTAGATCCAGCCGGTGACAAGAGTCTTGGAGAGATCTACTGGCTCAAGGGCGAGAGTTATGTACCTTTCACGGAGAAGGATTGGAAGGAGATTCAGGGCGGAAAGGCGAAGCTGTAAGTTGCATATAGATCGGATACTCATTGTATAGCTAGTTCATTAGCATAATTTCAAGCATTCTTTGTATAGAATGGTTCGTCCGAAGGGGAAACGAGATCTGGTTAATGTTTAGCAAACGAACTCATCAGACGTGATGATAATGCTGTTTACTATGAAGTGTTATGTCCATCAATGCTTTATATACGCTCCTACAGAATCCACCTCTTCTACAGATCGTGACTGGGTTCATTACATGTCACAATATTTTCGCCGAGTCCATCCCTAGCCCGCTTCATAAATCGCCCTGATCACCCTATGGTCCTGCTATTCCTAGACCAACACGCTGTTGGCCTTGTCCGCTTGTATAGCTTGGCCCCATGCCGTTTCCACCCGCTGCTGTGCCTGTTCGTTCTCTCATCCTCCTGCCCTCCATCAAGCCTCGAAGACCTCGCTTCTGGAGGCCAATCACACTGCTTAGTTCGCCGTTCCACACAAAGTTGTCGCGTTCACTTCCACCAATCTCTGAGGAACTCCACTCTGAACCGCTCTGGCTTGTTGTAGCAGATAGCTCATCGCTTGAGGGTCGGCTCAGTTGTTGCACATTGGTGTTGAGCGTCAGGCCCTCAGTACGAGTCTGAAGATCCGATGAGAAACTGTCGCCAGGGGTGTGTCCCAGAGAAAAGTCGGAAGTGTTAGTAGGCGAGCCCACAGGGTCCAGAGTTCCAACAAAGAAATTGGGGTTGAGGGATCCATCAATGCCTCGGCCACCGCCAGCTGCCATGGCTGTAGCATTGAAAACAGCCGCAGCGTTGCGACTGTCGAGCAAGGCGTGGAGTCGCTCGACTACAGCCTCCAATAGTCCGTCAATACGGTACGGTCGGGCGATCTGGAGTAGCGAGCAAAGGATCTGGGGGGTGCAAAGAGGAGATGTCGGAGGTGGGAGAGAGCTCGTGTAGAGGAAATGAAGCAGCGCCTGGATCGTAAGATATGTGTGTGGAAGGTAAAGACATCTCGGTCGTGAGTTTGGTGGTAGTGAGTGAGGTGTAGGCGCCGCGTTGATGTTCGTCGGGTTAGCCTCATGGCTCATGGCGCCTGTGGTGAAGCTTGATGCTGCGGTGCTTGAAGGGGCACCAGAAGAGCTCAGTGATGAGCCAACAGTGCTGATCATGGAGGACGAGCTGTCTGCAACCCTTGAGTTTGGTGTGATTGTAATAGCCGAAGCACGTAAGGGGTTGCTTGAGAGACCAGATCTAAGGGTCATGGCATCGCTCCCATCCTGTGTCGCCGTTCCCTCCCGTAGAAGCTGCACGAAATAAGGGCCCCATCGTCGTCCAACGATTCTCGAGTTGACCGGAATACGCTCGCCACCAATGCACAGAATATCCATATCGGCAAGTTCGCGCATGGCGAACGACTTCTCGCCAAGCTCCTCGCTCGCCCTTGAGTGGTATCGTCCGCCCGCTGTGCATCCTGCTTTGCGCGCCAAACTCAGACCGGGCCCAGCATAAGGGCTGCTGGCTGAGATGAAACCTGAAAGCGGACTTGTCTTGCGGGGATTGTCGTAAAAGCCAAATGCTTCCAACTCGACCATGCACACATTGGAAAAGTTGATACGTCGATGATTATAGTCATCGACGAGACTCCTTTTCCTGTTGCCCAAGATCACAAATGTGTTTCGGCGATTCCATAAAACCCCACGATTCCAACTGCCATGGCTGAACACACTTCCTCCGGCATCGATACGGCTCCATGTCAAGGTTCGCAGGTCCAAAGCCCAGAGCGCATACTCTTGCCGAGATGAGGTAAGGTATGTGCCACTGACGACAAAATGGGTATCGATAACTCCGCCGTTCGGGAATCGCAATCCTGGTGGTGAATAGTTGCTTGACATTGGCCGCTCTGTGAGAGTGCCGTCTGGAGCCCGGATCTGTAGCTCGAGCTTAACGTCCAAGAAGTTATAATTGCAGTAAATCAACATCGAAGCCCCTGGTTCGCGAGCTTCTTGGCTGATACCGCCATCGTGGCGTTGCATACCGTTCGATTGTCGTCGGCCGAGTTTAGAAGCCACTGAAGGTGGAAGAGGGGCAGTCACACTCCTATATGCGCCCCAGCTTCTGTCCAGCGGCTGTGTTGAGGTCCATTTCAGGCTTCGCAAGTTGAAGACGCTGATCTGCTCAATATAGTTGTTCCTGCCATCCTGTCCACCAACAATGACCATTTCTGCACCACCTGAACCATCAATATTAATGCCGATTCGGCCCTCATTAGGGTTGCCAGTCGAAGGATTATGTTGTAGAGCAGAAAGAGGAGCGCGGTGAGAAGAAAAAGTGGCAGATGAAGGAAGAATACAGGCGCAATGAGCGTAGCGGCCTTGAGGAGGGTCTTGTGTCGGAATAAAGGTCCAGGCTCTGGTGTTGACGTCGTAGATGTAAATGTCAGACATGACAGTGATTTCGGGTTGCTGCTGGTCACCGCCAGGAGGCTGATTAGGGGCAGGTGACATGCCACCGTAACAAACCATCTTGGTGTCACCCAAAGCGCACATGGAGTGGAAGTATCGAGGTGGTGGAACGTCGCCTGTTGTTTCCAGCTTCGTCCAGTGTCGACGAATCAGATCCAACTCGTACATATCCGATGTCAGAGGAGCAGGTCGACTTCTAGACAGGATCCGGCCTCCAAACACATAGAGCTTGTCGCCTAGGATGGTAGTTGTAGCTCCCACCAGGGCATGGGGCTCACGTCCGGTCGTTCGGTGAACATTGCACATGAGTCCAGACAAATGTGTTGAAGGGCCATTGGAAGGTCCGCCTACAAGGGTTGCCCGCTGAGCGACATTGGGCAATGGACCAGCAGAAGCCGATCCAGTACCTCTGGGTTTCAGGCCGTCGCTCTGCTCTTGCGAGTCATATCTGGAGGCACTCGACACACTGCTCATGCTATTATTGGCTTCGTGGGCGCCATACGGGTGCTGCTGTGGCGCAGAGCTCGACTCCATAGTGCTAAATCGGCTATCAAAGAAACTTTCTGTCTTCGGGGGCGGTGTCGGTAGTGGTGAGGTCGAAGGTGACGGATCGAAGAGCTTGGGTGAAGGAATCTGCCCCTCTGGCACACTAGGTAGATTGGGGGAGGTCGAATCTTGAGGATGTATAGATTCTTGATATGGCGGCGACCGCGGTAGAGGCTTCGACAGACTATACTGAAGGGTCAAGTTTCGAGCATGCTGAGGAGGTGCTTCGCTTGCGGGGGGTGCACTCGAGGTGGAGGAATGAGCGGAGTGTAGACTTCCGGATGAGCTCTTTAAGTGCAACCGTGAAGGACTTCTCGAAAGCTTGACTGAAGGGAGCTTTCGAATACCTCGATAAACGCCAGCAAGAAGATCGGGGGTATATCGGCTGGTCGGCTTTTCGTCGTTAACGAGATCGGGGAAACGAGAAGGAGGTTCGTCGCCTGCTGAATCCTGACGGATTGTTAGTTCTGGAGAATCTGCCATGATGCTCTGCTTTGAGGATCATGAATAGCGAAACATGAGGCGATTGAAGTGCAACAGTTTGTGATGGGCGGGGAAGAGTAAAGGAGCTTGAACAAAGGGCTGACCAAATAGGAAGTAGAAGCAGCAGCAGCAGTAGTAGTCGAGGACCCGTGCCACAGACAACGGGAGCCAAGGCAATGGAAACGCCCGAGACGTTGCGCTGGAGATCGTGAGTTCGATCCGGTGAGAAGAGAACAGGGGCGTCACCGCCAAAGACTGGGTACCGAGGTCACTTCACGACAGGGCTAGCTAGGCCAGATGGACAGAGCTAGGCCAGATGGACAGAGCTAGGCCAGATGGACAGGGCCAGGGGAGGGGATTGCGAGGAGCCGGACGCTGATCAGAAAACGCGGAAGGACTGAAGCGTTCGTCAAG
Organism: Fusarium xyrophilum; assembly: GCA_008711595.1. Lineage (NCBI taxonomy): Eukaryota > Fungi > Ascomycota > Sordariomycetes > Hypocreales > Nectriaceae > Fusarium > Fusarium xyrophilum. The sequence goes on along the minus strand of VYWZ01001608.1, from coordinate 15,444 downwards.
GCCACGTCAAGATACAAGGAGCACTAAACGAGGAGAGGTCGGATAGCGGGCGAGCGGATAGAGTCGTGGCGGTTGTTGGTCGCAGGGGAAGAGGCTCCGTCTGGAGACAGGACACGAGATGGTCAACCAAAGGAGGATGAGAACGAATGACAGGGACGGACGGGGCGGGACGGACACGACAGGTCAGGTCAGGACAGAACAAGGTAAGGGCGGGGCCACGCGGTGGAGGCCAGGGAAAAAAGGCCGAGGGACAGAGGAGGAGACGATGGGGACGGAAGATGGCGTACGTACAGTAGTAGATGCTGGAAAGCCAAGGCTAGGTCGTTAATTTCGTGTGAGTCGTAAGAAGAGAGAGAGAGAGAGAGAGAGAGAGAGAGAGAGAGAGAGAGAGAGAGAGAGAAAACTGGCGATGTACGGGTAGGGAAGCGGTAGGTTTCAGGAGGTTGAAGAAACAGAACGAACGAACGGTCCAGTCCAGAATCAAAAGCCGCAAACGTAACCGTAACCGTAACCAATTCACCTGCAGATATGCAATGCAAGGCGAGCAGTGAGTGGCACGCACCACGCACCACGCACGGCACAGTCTGTATGGCTCCTTTCTCCCGTCTCTCTTTTTTTTTCTCCCCTTTCGTGGTGACTGGGCCGGCATATGCAAGGGACAAAGGCCCCGAAGTCGTGACGAAGGGGATTGAACCAATGCAGTGTCAAGGTCAAGGTGGGAAAGACTGGAGTTGACAAGGGGACGACCATTTGGCAGCTGAGTGGGGTGCACGGGCACCAAAAGTTAAAGAGAGGGGTTCAAAAAGATACCTAGGTGAGTGCGGTGTGGCCTAGGTATGGTGATGCATGTGACGCTGAGAATAGAGCGCAGCATATACAGAGTAATACTTGGCAGATATGCATATTCTGGTTCGTATCTTTTGATTGTATACACGTAGTGTTTCTATGTTTGTTCGATGCTCAATTCCTGCATCTGCAGCCTTCGAATGTCTCTCGTAATGGTCCCCTACAAACCAAGTTCTCTCAGCCGGAATAAGCTCTCAGCCACAAGTCTTGAGTGCAAATGATACTTCTAGCTCAAAAATTAGACACTAACACCCTAACAAACTAACCAATAGCTAACACTACAGCATAAAGCTAATATCATAAAAACCTAAATAATAACTCCTTAGCCGGCCTTATCCGTACTCTGTAGAGAGGCATGTAAATTAGTGCCTCTAATCCCTCGGCCAAGAAAGGTTAGCTCAACACCACAAACACCCAGGATCTTCAAGATGTCGGCTGCCGCACCAACAAGACTAGTCTTGAAGGTGGTGGCGGAGTTGAGTTTATAAATCAATCACAAGGTTAGAAAATACACTTCGATTTCAACACAATAGGTCCCCTACAAAGTGGAAGCGGATCCTTGGGCTGTCGACAGTTGTCAACTTGGGCCAAAGTTTATTAGCTCCTGGCGCAGGCTGGGTTTCGGATACAGGGGACACGACAAAGCTTCTGGAACCGAATCCTTTGAGAACGAGATCGACTATGACGACAAAGGGGTCAATGGGGATATTTCAGATAAACCACGTTGTAAAAACTCCCGCGGAGATGTACTTTCCTCTCTTCGGAAAATTTCCGTTTGTCTTCTTTTCTGTCGATAGTTATTCAGGAGTCGAGGTAACATGACATTCTGCTTAAGCGCTTGGAGTTGGGACGAACCAACCAATGATACCCTCCACTCCAGCGACTGCATAATCGACCCAACTGCGGCACATTTGCAAGCGAATCGCCCGACACAATTTTCCTCCACTGCCACTGCTCCGGGGCCTTGGACATTTGCTGACTGAGCACTAATGGAGACACAGACACAAACACGCGGCTCAGAGGGAAGATCTGGGATCGACATAATGAATGCCTGGTAATAATAGCAAGCACTTTTTATTACTATAGCTCCAGGTCTTATAGAAACGACTTGTCACCGCTTCATCCTTGATGTTAAAAATCATCGAAAAGGAGAATTTTCGTCACGGGTCAATTTAGTACCATCACCTCGGTCCCAAGGTTCTGAACTTCTGACCGCGTTACATAGACGGGGCCCCCCTAACAAAATAATTGACAGCACCTACTCTGTAGAAGGCTAGTGGAAGGAGCTGGGCTTTTTAGCGACATGGGGTCCCCTGTTTTGAACCCAGATAGCTGGGTTCGTGAAATGTCATCACCTGACACCAACCAACATGGGCAAGGAGACAACTTGTCTAGCTCGTTCATAAATTGCTGATTACGCACAAAACCAATGGATGAATTCTTGTTATTTGATTGCTCCCGAATCTTTGAAACCACGGTGACATTCTGTGCTCAAGGTGCCTCCAGGATCAAGTTCCCTCAAACGTTAGACGGCCTAGGGGAGGAAAGAAAACTCAGGACCTTGATCCTGAGTGATAAAGAGACTTAGGTAACTTGGCATAACTAAGTTTATCATAAGTTTAGTAAAGACTTGGGAAGCCCTTTCCTAGGTTTATTCTGATACCTTACATCAATGTCTGGTGTTTTCTTGCTCCCGGAGGGACGGACGGGGTGAAGCAAAAGCCGTAAAGTATCCTTCAACTGAGTTCGTTATCGTCTACGGAGTGCCAAGCTTTCCCAATCTATATGCCTTGTTGTACTTATTTCCGGTACCATAGTCAGCGTCTCAGCCCTGAGGGATTTCTAATCCCTTGCTGAACTCTAAGAAGGCTCTCTCGTGCCTTGCATTAGTGCTCTCAATCCAATTTTTGTGATGCAACATGCACTATTATATACGCAAACCAGTAAATGACAACATGAGGAGCCACAATTGGAACGATTGAGGTTAATAATCGACCTTCTCGGGCCGTAGGTTCAGATAGAGTTGAATGCGGGGATACAAGAGCGCGACATTCCCACGACGTCCGTTGAGGATATTCTGGGCTTGTGATTAGTGATCCCCTGACCGTGAAGCTGTTCACAAGCATCGCAAAACGCCCCTGACCTTACGGAGTCATGAGTACTAACGTATCACTAAAAGATCCGTGTCTTAGCCCATGACTTTCTCTCAATAGTTCCTCTTCAAACGACTGGGCTCTTTTCCCCAGTCGTTTAGCAAACACATGCCTCGAGATGATGCAGATGCCAATGCTGGGTGCTAACGGAACGGTATGTCACCCGCGGGACCTTGACTCAAAGGCTTCGAGTCTCCCCATAGATCGCCATCGCGCTGCCGCCATGACGGATCTGCCCCATTTCCGAAGTTCGCTCTCCAGGTCCGGTCCGAAACACCAGATCTGAATGTCCGGCGATATTGGTCCGGAGTGGCTGGTTCAACAAACTTGCGACCACGCACACTCGACAAAAAGGGAACTAATCAAGTCTTGTTTGCTATAATAGTTGGTTTCAGTAGCCTTTATCCTAGATCCATAGTGTGTGTTGTTGTACAAAGCGTAGATTACTAGTAAGTCACAACGAGCATTCCAGCTTTGATCCAAAGAGCCTTGTTTTCTTCAATCTACAGTGGCGGTCGGGTTAACCTTATCAAGCTACAGAAATCGCGCAGTGGGTACAATCTGACCAATCAGAGAGGGATATGCTGCTTACAGCTCAACATGTGTTATGTGACTTGAATGAGGTAGTTGTGGCTGCTTATGCCACGCTATTATGATCAAGCAAATGACAAGGATACAACACGAACTGCCTCTCGCGTATCCTATACACGATGCGAAGTGATTGATATAACTCAAAGTATTTGTAACGTGGAATTACATAGGAGTGGAGGTTTGCGTTATCAAAGTGCATGTTGTACCACCTTCCAATCACGACACTGGCTCCCGTATAATGTATAATGTGGTCTAACTCAATTTCAACCCCGCACCCATCACCACCAACACCATCATCACAAAAATGCCCGTGTCAAAGGAAGTAGTCCAGGATATCCTCAGAGGGATCCCAGCCCGCATCCGCGGTCCAGGCGGTGCCGTCGCCGTCCTCTCAGATGGAGCCCTCGTTGATCAGCGCGTCTGGGGTTACGCCGACTTCAACCGCAGAATCCCCATGACGGATGATACGCTGCTTCCCATATGCTCGATCTCAAAGCAGATGCTCTGTGGATTGGTTGCAGACCTAGAAAAGAAGCCCACGCCGAAGCTGGCGGAGAAGGGAGATGTGAAGACGCAGTTTGAGGAGAAGTTGAAAGAGATTCTTCCAGAGCTTGCCAAGACTGGGGAGTTGAAGATTGACCATTTGTGTAACAATCGATCGGGCATTCGCGACTACTGGGCTATTACGCTACTATGGGGTGCGAAGCCTGAGGATCCTTACTCGATTGCTGAGCACAATGAGAAGGTGTTGAGGACGATCAAGTCGACCCATTTCACACCCGGCATGGAGTACTCTTACTGTAACACCAACTTCAACATTGTAGCGCGAGTCGTCGAAGCTACTACCGGGGAGTCGCTCTCAGATCTCCTCAATGCACGAATCTTTGGACCGGCTGGTATGAAGACTGCTGAGCTCGGTGCAGATACGGCGAAACTTCCACCGCCTTGCGTTGGATATGAAGGCGACGAGGAAAGAGGTTATATCCCTGCGGAGAACCGCATCGAATGGGCTGGCGATGCAGGCATCATCGCTTCACTCGGCGACATGATAGCTTACGAGTCATTCCTCGATCGTAGCCTGTCCGATCCCACCAGCTGGTACCGCGCAATCCTTAAGCCTACGTCTTTCACAGACGGTGTTCCTTCAATATACTCCCAGGGTCTTGGTCACAGTCAATACGGCAGTGTACCTGGAATCGGCCACGGCGGCGCTCTTCGTGGTTTCAGACTTTATCGAGCTCATGTCCCAGAAGAGCGTCTTTCAGTTGTAGCCATGTTCAATCATGAAGCTGATGCTGCTACACTTGTCGAACATATCATCCAGACTACTTTGGCTCTTCAAAAGCCTCCGCCGCCTACACTTGTTGATGCATCAACTGCTTGGCCTGGCATCTATCTTGACGATGGCACTCAATTGGCTGTCACGATCAAGAATGGTAAAAAGGGACAGATCGTGGTAAACTACGCCAACTATGCTGAGCCCATCAATCTGACGGACCCTGAACGCGGGGAATCTCGTGCGATGGTGGCTGTGGTCAAGGGAGACAATCTTCGCATTCGCCGCCTGAAGGAGAACAGAACCCTAAACGCAAAGCGCCTCAAGATTGGCGACACACCCGTCGACAACTCAGTTTTCACGGGAGACTTTTACTCCGAAGAGATTGGCTCAACATTCCACTGCGTGGACCAAGGTGGACTCATGTTTGGTACGTTTGAGGGCTTCTTGGGTCATAGCCCAGCTCAGTTCATGAGATATCTTGGGGGGGACGTCTGGGCCCTTGCGAACCCGAGAGGTATGGATGCGAAGCCTCCTGGGGACTGGACGCTCGTATTCCATCGAGACGAGACGACGGGTGGTGTTAGTGGAGTGACGATTGGATGTTGGTTGGCGAGGAAGATTGAGTTTGTGAAGAAGTGAGCTTGAAGCACTGGGGCAATTAGAGTCTGGTTTGAGTTGGTGATTCTGTCGCAGTACGACAAGACAGCGTTTTCGTTGGCGGTAGATACAAGAGTCATATTTCTTGACACTAGAAGTAAATCGACAGAGCTGCAAACATACCAAAGTTCCTTATGCAATGCCTTGTCCAGATACAGGTCATGGGTATCTTGTGTATACTCCTAGGACAAGTGATTAAGAGACATCAGTCTCAAAGCTCAAGATCCGAAGCATGCACCACTTCAAAATATACAGCTTGATGAGCGGTCGCTCTCTTGAAGTCATGATGTGTCATGATGTTCAGCTCGACTTTCATGCCGCCGAGGTTATGATGGAATTCACAAGCTTGTGTGGACCCTGAAAGCTTGACGCCGGTATCGGTGACCGATGGCCCGAAACCCCGCCATCAGAAATAACCTCGTCGCATGAGGGACGTGTCAACAATGAACGAGAGTTCTCATGATTTCACGGAGACAGAGTCGTATAGTTTGATCATTTCTTCATTTGCTTCATCCCAGAGCTACCAAAAATGGCTCAGATCTAGACTAATCTATTCCGACCGGTTGTTCCCTCACAAGACCTCAATCTCATGGTTTACTGATCCCCCGTCCTATTTTGCGCTCATCTGCAAAGGTATCATAGTATTAAACCGCTTTTTTCTTTCGCAACTAGATTTACTGGGAGGGAAGAACCTTCTCCTTGGCGAGAGGGGTGAATCTGAGGTAAGGCTTGACGATGCGGAACTCGGGGAAGAGGGTCTTGGCCTCGTCGTTCTTGACCGAGGGGTGGACGATGACGTCCTCGCCGGGGACCCAGTTGATAGGGGTGGTGATGCGGTACTTGTCACCGGTCTGGAGGGAGTCGATGACGCGGAGGACCTCGGCGGCGTTGCGGCCGGTGGAGGCGGGGTAGGAGAAGATAGTGCGGATGGTCTTCTTGGGGTCGATGATGAAGACGGATCGGATGGTGAAGGCGATGCCCTTCTCATCGACATTGGTAGCATCCTGCTGGTCGATCCTAAATATAGTCAGCTCTGCTCTTGATCAAATCTGAAGGGTGTAAACTTACATGTCGTAGAGGAGAGAAACCTGGCGCTGCTTGTCGCCAATGATGGGGAACTCGACGTTGCCGCCAGTGACCTCACCAATATCCTTGATCCATCCCTCGTGGGACTCAATGGTGTTGGCGGAGAGACCAATTAGCTTGACACCACGCTTGGTGAACTCAGGCTGAAGCTTGGCAAAGGCACCGAGCTCAGTGGTGCAGACGGGAGTGTAGTCCTCGGGGTGAGAGAAGAGGATGACCCAGTTGTCGCCGATGAACTCGTGGAAGTCAATCTTGCCCTTTGTGGTCTCGGCCTGGAAGTTGGGGGCGATAGAGCCCAGACGAAGAGGAGCGGGAGCAGACATTTTTGTGTTTGTTGTTGTTATTGTTGAGCGATTCTGAGAAGAAATATGAAGAGGAGAAGGTGTTTGCTCGGAAGGGGGGGGGGTTTATATAGGGAGATGTGGTTTCTTGGGGAGGGAGCTAGCTTGCACCTTGTTGGAGCAGAGCAGATTGGGAAGAGGCATGCGCTATTAAGCTAAGATGACGGGCGATCTTGCTTGGACATGGTAACTTGAATACGCCACGAGGGTAGTAGTATTGGTGATTGGAAAGGCAAGCTTGGGGGGCTTGGATGTTGGTGTTGGCGTTGCAACGGTAACCAACCCCTCAGACCCTGTATATTCCATTCCCCCGCACTCTATTCTCGAGTAACTAACATATATTCAACTCTATTGACTGTATTACTGTCTAATCACCCAAGCCATCTCAGTCATAGTATCAATAACCATCTTAATGAAGTTCACAAGGCCCATCATGACAACCCCGCCAAAAAATGAAAGCATCGCGATACGGATACAGCGCCCCTCACTAAAAAGGTTGTCCCCCCCCCACCATCATCAGCCCCTCTCTTGACCCCAGAGGGGCAAGGCTCGGAATTGCGTGCTGTGTGGGTGTGCTAATTGGTTGGGTCTGGCGCATTGTGCCATCAGGCGCGGCAATGCTGCCATCGAGCTGTTCCTGACGCAATTGCTCTCCATGAAGAGGCGATGGGCCGGGGGGAATTGTGGAGGACGAGGTTCGGAAGTCGGGGGTTGTTTTGAAGGATCACTCAACCTTGTTGATAAACGGCAAAAGAACGTATAGACTTGGGTTGAGCTGGAGAATTATGAAAGACATCAGAGTTTATATTGGGTTGTGTCTTCAGATGAAGCTACTTTGTTGATCAAAGAGATGAAATGGTGTTGCGGTTCATCGCTGGACGGAACAAACCCCGCCTGTCAACACACTGGATCTTCACAAGACGCCATGACAGACCAAGTCTTATCACACAACCATCTCATCACATCGCGGTACAACTCAAGTTAAAGATGTGATTGCAATCAGAAATGCTACCGATACCCAAGACAATCCATACCGCCCGAGCCGACCGGTGCTGCTGTAGTGCTGACGTTTTTGACTTCAGCTCAGGGTAATCGGCGACCCTAGAAATGTTTAGAGCGTGAAGGATGAGCGGGCAAAGGTAAGGCTGGAAGCATGTGACGGATCAGAACATCATGTATGGAATATCCTGTTTCTAGTGCTTCTTGTGCATGTAATGATATAGTTAGAATTTACTATGTACTCTCGTTGAACTCAAGCACCAATGTCTTCTTCATTGTCTATGCTTCTGGAGTCGAAGCACGCGAAACAAGCAACTATCCGAGAAACTCGGTGCACAGCCACGTCAACACAAACCCGATGCAAACAAGACTTTAGATCCCGCCTCACGATAGCCTTGCGAGTCTGTAACGCGTCAACAGTCAATCTATGATCCAAGCGTACGATCGAGCAAGGCGGATCAATGACACACTTGGGTACTGGCTCCATTGATCAATACCGTTTACGCTCTGGTCCTTCAACATACACGATCGGGCCGCGTGGCCTAATGGCTAAGGCGCTAGATTTCGGCTTGCGAGCAGATCGAGAAATCTCTAGAGATTCCAGGTTCGACTCCTGGCGTGGTCGATTCTATTGTCCAATTCGACAAGTCGTCGTTTGTCTTTTTATCCCGTGTTTGGATTCCCCCACCTTCCCAAGCAATGTTTTTCAATCAATTTAGCAATCACATATGTAAGAAATCCTATTTTCAGCTACTTTTGTCCCCAAACGTCTGGCATCTGTTCGGCACACAGATTAGAGTTGCCAAGCTCATCTTTGCAGTGGCGTTGCTTTTATGCATGATTCTAGAACCGAGGCGTTTTGAATATCGGTAATAAGCTTAAATTAGCTTCTTCAACTGAACGAACCCATCACTCGATACCGCATCACAATGATCTTAACCCATGAACTTCGTCTCGTAGAATAAATCTCGCATGACTTTTCATCATAGATCGACCCGCAGTCACAATCTTTCATCATTCAGTGGAACGGCACTCATTGCGATCGCCTCTGACTTACTCGCACCTGATACGTGCGAATCCACAGGCTGAAACCAAGGGACCCATGGCATTTGCCCAGTTTCAGAAGTTGAATAATCCCCGTGCAATAACGTAACTGCCGCCTTCTGTTACGCGTCGTACCTTTTTCCTTGTTTCTCATACACTCCGGCATCAGATCATGTAGCAGGTTATTAATAAAATAATAAGGGGCAGTGGAGAATGATCAACACTCTGCTACTTGGGTTTTTGATGGAGCGATGGCATCGCAGATGGAGAGTGTTTGGGACAAGGAGTCTGAGTTTTATAGAGTACGACCCCGGATTGTTCAATAACTAGATGTTACTTCCTCCCTTGCTCTTGTTTGTTCCGTGTTGTCTTGGCCACTCTTTTTTGTAAATTTCCTCTCAAAAGCGTCGTCTTGATGATGATGACTACAATGTCGCGATCTCCATTGATGACGGGCGTTAGCATCGCAGCCATTCTCTCTTTCTTCATCGTCGTCCTTACTTTTTTCCAAGAATCATTAGAAGTTCCGTGGGTTTACGCACATAACAAAGCAGAAGAGTATTGGGATCATACTTTCTCGCACCCGTACGTAAAAAATCCCCTAGTCTCACTCGCCGACCGTTGGATTCCCCAGAATTTTGATGAGAGCGCGCGAGCTAACGATTGTTTATTATCAACTTTACTACAGACCACCACAGAACAACACCGCTCCCAACAACTCTGCGCCTGATGTTCAAGAGTCGAACTGCGAGGATCCGTATCGAAGACCGGGTTATCTTTATATTCCTGCTGATATAAACGGTACCGATCAGTATAAGAAGACACAATGGATCCCCTTTACAGATGATCTGCTTGAGGCGGATGCGCCTGATTATGCAGTGTATCCTTCGGCGGGCAACGTTATCTTTAATGCGACAGAACCTGAAGCGGATTTCGTTGAAGTTGCTTCTACACCGCGACAATGGCTTGCTGAGGCGATTGCTGAGAGTGGCCGACGGAAGAAGGCGATAAACGCCAATGGCGAAGCCGGCGTTCAGGCGTTTGCTGAGATGAAGGATGACAGCGGCTTCGGCTGGCTCTGGGGTCGTCGCATCATCCTTTTCAGCGACTCAGTCGATCGGTTCATGATGCAATTCTTCTGCGGCGAGTTCAAGCGCGGCATGAAGCAGCCTAAACCACACACCATCGCCTCGTGCGATATCCCTGAGTTCAACCTGACATTCCACCACTGGCACTTCGCAGGCAGTATGACATACCGACCCGATTGGTGGTGGATGGACGACATGGAGGAAATCTCCCTCGAAGAACGATGGGATAAATACTGGACTCCCCTGCATGACCAAGTCCGCGGTCCAAATGGCCACCCCGATCTAATCCTCTGGCAAAACGGCCTCTGGGACCAGCGCGCATTCTGGGAAGCTGGAGAAGCTAACCATGAGAAAGACGTGTATCCCATGGGAACTCGCGTTCGCCAACTAGTCTGGCAAGAAATCCGCTTCGTCGCCGCTCGAATCCGCACGTTTGTTGAGAGAATACGCACTGAATTCGGGGACGCGCCTGTCATGTTCCGCGCAATGACTACGCATCGTGAAAGCGATGCTAGAGATGCCAGTATTTATGATCTCGAACGACTTGCGCGTGCGACGGCGGAGAAGGCGGGCCATGAAGTGTTTGAGTGGGGACGCTTGATCAGTTCGTTGTCGATGCTGTACAAGGATCAGACGCATCCGGGCAAGGGACCTGCGAGTTGGCTTTGGGGAAATATGGTGCTGGAGTATCTCGCGAGAGCTGGAGGTGCGGGTGATGAGAGGCGAAAGCCGTACTTTGAGGGCTGGGATAAGTGCCACGATAAGCTGGTGCATTGGGGTGGACGATAGGCTGCATATATATACACATACCTTGTGACAATAAACTAATACATCATTCAAGAATAATTCTGCAACGTTTCTTTGTGAAGTTGTGCTGACGTTGAGGCTAGGCTTGAGCGTTAATGGTCTCGACAAGACTTCAGATGGCCAATACACACGCCAATTTCAGCGATCTTTATAGCCATTTGGCATGTTGGGAAGGTAAACAATTCTTGGTTGATCAGAGCGCAGTAATATAATAGTCCAATTGCTCGCGTAAGTTGAGTAACGCTTTTCTATGCAGCCTGTCCATTCCACCGCGCCATCGCGCCACCCCAAACCATTAACTCGTTGAAAGCTTATTAGTTCTGCATTGTAAAATACATAACCTCCGTGGAACTCAGTATGGATTTCTCCTATTCGTGCGGCAAAGCTTCCACCAGGCTCGTCGAGAGTTCCTTCACCCCTCGCCGCCGCAACCTCCGCTCTCTCAGCACCAGGCGCTTCCGACGTCAACACCAGCGCCAGCACAAGCGCAGCATCGAGCCTGAGCAAACACTCTTCCTTAGGCAGTGATGTTGCTGTACCCTTTGGAGAGGCTCTCGTCGAGTTTGGCTGGATCTAGCGTGCGAAAGATGTCAATGGCTGCTGGACCGACGAGAGCATTGGTCCAATCGATCACGGCGCTTGTTCGTCCATCTTTGTGGCCAAGATTGACGTCGCGAAAGTTCATGTGCAGTAGACTTGAAGGGAAGCGTTTGAGACCTTCGAGAACATCGTGAATGAGGTCCCAGTTTGTTATCCAGTTGGAAGCTTCTGGGACAGTTCGCGACAGCACGGAGAAGCGTCTTTGGAGCCTTTGTTCCATTGCCGAGACCACGTCTTTCATTTTTCAGCGCAACCGTCTTCATTGCTGGGTCAGACAATGGCGTTGAGTGTATCATCGCCGCTACACGTCCCATCTCCTCGAATGTGATCTCCGTTCCATGATCGTCCACGTACTCGCACTACAACGCTGGACAGCCATCTTCTTCAAGGTACCCGTATACTCTTGGAACCGGTACGGATGAGGTTTCTAGAAGCTTGTCGATCTTCATCTCTTGTTGGATAAGATCACTGGCATCGGTATTCGGGCCATTGGCGTTTTGGTAGACCTTGACCCTGGGCACTATGAGAACGACTGGGCCATAAGCTGGCGAGCTTGCTTTATGGACGAGATATTCGAGGCCTCCGCCGGCGGTTTTGACATCGGTGAGGTTCTCTGCCTCGATGAAGTGCTGAGCTACCTCCATCGCCGTGCGCGAACAGTGATTTGCTGGGCTACCGAGAATAATCTTGGGCTTCTGTCTTCTTCCAACATACGCTATCAGAAATGTGTGGTTTCTTGGCGGGGGGTTCTGGGTGAGGCTCGTATGTGCGCGTATAGCCTAGCGTCGAAGGATTGTGAAGGAGTAACACAAGAGGTGAGAACTAACTGAGTTAGAATCCACTCGCCGGTTCGCCAACCTTCAATTGCACAACGCCGTGTCAGAATAATGTAAGTGAAAGCGATAAGAAGCTACGATACAAAGATCAAGATGCTGTAGTGCATGGATTGCATTGCTATCATAGACTGTGATAACATTGACACCAAGTTATTGTGCTCTTTCATACCAGGGCGTAAAACACCACACCTTGACAGGCTATCCCGAAAGCAACCAGAATAGAAGTCTACCGGGATTCTGGAGTCAGTGCCACCACCAGGGCCGCGGGCGTGCAACTCGAGATACGAGCCGACGAGCCACAGGCGGTGGAAATACAGACGCAGCCTCTTGTTTGAACGAGACCCCGTATCTCTCAGACAGTTCGCCGAGGTCCCCCAAAGTGTAGGGAACTTGAGAACCGTCGAAATTACCCTGCAAGAAGGACCGAAGTTTTGGGTATGACCCAGCTTGCTTTGCCTGGCACAATGCTAGTATAGGCTGGTACATGTCCTTGTGGAGGTGTTCCGAGTCGATCCGAACCTCGACAATAGAAGCGGGCAGAAGCTCGACTGGACTTGTCGGATCAAGTTCCTTTACGTCAGAGGTGCCTTCACCAAATACTCCGATAGAAAAGGAGCCCCCACCGAGAACTAACGTCTCCAGTCTTCCAAACGCCTCGAGCGAAGGGAGGAGTGAGCATGCCAGAGACGGCATATCCCCCGAGTGCCAGAAGCACTCTAGGTAGCGCAAGGAGTTCAAGGAGGACCTGTCAAGTACGAAAGGGAGGACCGTGGGCGGCGCCGAGCCTCCTTGCTGGCTTATGTATATGAATGACTCAATAGGGCCGCAGTTGTCGAGGATCCCTTCTAGATTTCTCAGGTTAACGCTCACGTTGTAGAGCTTCAGAGAAGTGAGGTTTGCGAGAGGCACTTTAGGAGAGTTGCGTAGTTTCGCTCCCCACTCGAGAAAACCGGATTCGATGACAAGTGTCTTGATATTGGGTGCCATTTCGAACAAGTTCTCCAGTGTGCTCAGGTCACGGGTGGACCCAGAGTTTGTACCTCTTTCGAGGTGTAGATATCGCAGATCATGCAGCTTTTTCTGGCTTTTGCTTGTGAGTGTCTGGCCCAAGGTGCCACGGTCTACCAAGGAGAGTAGCTGGAGATGAGGCATCCTGTATAGCAGAGTGTACAGGGGGAACGGGTCGAACTCATAGGTCAGGCGCCGGACGAAACATATCTTATGTAGCCGGCGGCTGTCTCTAAGGAACACATTGATCTTCTGCCCTGACCATCCTTTTGCATCGATGTTGTGGTAGATGTATGGCGTCGCGGCGTTGTTCAGGACCTGACAAGTGCGTGCAAGGCTCAGAAGGCCGGTGTTGACCTCAGCAGATGACTTCTCCCACAGTTCTCCTGGATCAGGAGTTGTGAGTGAGTTTGGCTGGGGGTAGTGACTCAGATGGTCATTTGTGCAGTGGCTGCAGAGATGCCAGCATATGCCGGCCAGAATCTCTGCGGGCATATGATCCAGGGCAGGCTTGATTATGACGAATTGAGTTGGACGCGGGGTGTATGAGGGAAAAAGAGAAGAGAAGAGAAGAAAAGAGAAGAATTGGTAAGCTTCCAAGGACTTATATGAGCGAGGGTTACACAAGCAAAGAAATAGTGACGCGACAGGGAAACGCGTGAATGATGAGATTGCCTATGCAGCCCAGACTTGATGCGTGGTAACGTGCTGCCCTAAGGCGACACAAGAAGCCACAAGGAGGCAAACAGTAAAATTGCTTCAGATACAGATAAAAGTCCGGGTGCGGAGGTCAAACAAACTCGGCGGCCGTCGCTGGGGGTCGTGAAACTATATGTACTCTGGCTATGGGGATGACTGCGACCTATAGGCTACAAGGTTAAGCTTTGGGCTGCGAACACGACTAACGGATGACAACACGACATCTTATTTTCCCAGTATAAGCTTTTACGCATAACCTTTCACGGTGACCAGCAAATCTTGCTGCAAACCTCAGGGAAACTCTATGTACATCGCGAGGCGTAAGGAACGAAACCAGATACTTGGCACATCATTCGTTCTTGACAGCTGGAGTAGCTCAGAAGCACTTCATACATATCAGGCTGCCAGTGAATGAAACCACAATCATCTTCTAGTCTTGACTTCTGTCGGGTCATAGTTGGGCCACCTGCAGACAACCTCTCCAGCGTCAAGCCTTTCAAATCCCCGTCGTCCCGATTATAGCATCGGAAACCGAGCCCAGCTTTACCGCCTCACCCAGTGCGAGAATCGGTTCATGGAGGCTTACACTCTCCGAATCTATGGTGACGCTGCGGATTGACTGTGGCAGGAGATGAACAAGACATGTCCTCAGCGTCTCCTCATCCTCGGCTTTTTCAAAGCGGAGCCCTGGACCGCCTAGGATCAGCGTCTCAAATTCGGTCAAGCCCTCGAAAGAGCCCGACGATGTTCATTCCGTTATCAATCTCAGGCGGCGGTGGCTCCCAGTAAAGCTCAACACACCGTAGCGTTTCCTGTCGTACAGAAAGGACTTCCGGTAGTGTCCGGAGGTTGGTAAAAGTGACCGGTCTGGATTCTCACCTGCGGTGCATATCTGCGAACAAGCTGAATACGAATGATTCAAGTTGTGGGCATGAATCGATAATCCTTTTGAGGGGCCACGGGCAAACCAAGGTGTCGACAAGTTTGAGACATTTGACATTTTCAGGTCTGCTTGATCCTGCCGACCACCACCACCACCACCACCACAACAGTTTGACTTGGATGACCAGTGTGTGCGATCTTGGGTACCTGTCGGAGCAAATCAGAAATTGATAAGGACTTTGACTCTTTGGGCATCGTGGTCCCAAATTTGGTCTGAACAAGATGTGGTAAGGGCTTCTTTTTGCGGGAAGTGAGAAAGGGGCTCAATCTGACAGTGATTACAGAGAAGTTTGCACACTTTCTCAATAATGTCCGGCGGCAGAGAGAGGAGACTCATGGTGGTGACTGTAAATGCACAGCGGCGAAAGAGTTTGGGAGACGGTGAGAGGTGAGAGGTGAGAGGTGAGAGGTGAGAGGTGAGAGGTGAGAGGTGAGAGGTGAGAGGTGAGAGGTGAGAGGTGAGAGGTG
>VYWZ01001606.1:0-17162 GCA_008711595.1 Fusarium xyrophilum | reverse complement strand
AGGTCAGTAATCTCATAGGATGTGTCAATAGCGATCGGTTTGTTCTTACAGGTGTAAGGAAAGACTCGGCCACGAATCGTGCTCGAGCGTTCAACTGTGACAGGTCAGCATGGAGTTGACTTGGGATTGCGGTGCAACTACTCACAAATAGCTTCATCTCAGAGATCTCCTTGTCGACCTCTTCCATAAACTGAATAATAAAGTCGACAAGCTTGTGCTTCAGCATTTCCTCGGTGTGGAAGTTTGTTATCAGGAAAGAAATGTCATAGCCCTGCAACAACGCCAGTCAGGGGTAACTCAATTGAGTATCGCATGGCCAGTAACCAACCTTGATAGGTTTCCTCCGTAGAATGAAGAAGGACTCCGCACGTTGCGTCAAGAATCTTGTAAACTTGTGGACAAGGATGTGCTCAATCTCGTCGGCCTGCTTGATCTTGATGCTAATACGGACGGAGTTGATGCTGGGCTCAATCAAGACACGCTCGTTCTCGTTGCGCGCAATGGTCAAGGCCTGCAGCAGGACTTCAGGGGACGTCTGGGCCTCAATCTCTGGAACATTGTGTCGCTCGGCGGTCTGGGAAGCAAAGTTGGAGAGTGTGAGCGCGGCGGTCAAGCTGCTGCGTACGCATTGCAGGTAGGGTCGGAGGGATTGAGACTAAGCGGGGGATAGCTGTCAGCTTGCGGTCCGGATAGTGAGATATCATTGTGTATGTACCATGACAGAAAGTACGTCCTCAGACGTCCTCAATTAACTAGAAATAGCACGAATGTAGATGTCGACGGTGAACACGGAGCTCGGCGGGGTCGGTCGACGTTGACGTTGGAGCTTGGAGCGGCGGCGAGGTGAGGCGCAGTTGTTAGTGAGGCGTCGCCAGACCTGACGTCTCCCTTATCTTTAGGTGGGGCGATCGATGATGGGGGAAACTTGGACAGGTTCACGTGTGAAGCTTGAGCCTCAAGAGCTGTGTGTGGCTTGGTATCATCACAGCCACAGCTCTCTCTGGTTACCCCGCAGAAGCTACACCGCTTTCTCCACTAACATTTCGCCTTCGTTTAGGTACCACTTGCTGACGCACTTCTAGCATCTTCCACGCCAGATAAATATCGACCTTGAGCAAAGGGACGCTGACTTGGGAACCCTTCTTTTCCTTCTGCTATTATATTGTTCTTTTAGAGCCTTTCTTTGCTGAACCCTCGAACAGACGGCACTCAGTGCCTGGACAGACTCAAATCGGTCCTTACCACACCCCTCATTCAGCGCTTGAGCTCCGATAGACCGAAACCATGTCGTCCATATCAGGTCAGTAACTTTCTCATGCCCGTGCTTTCATGATCTTCAGCCCAGTTGCACAAACAAATACTAATAGATCACAGTCGTGGTGAAACATCAAGGCAAGAAATACGATGTCGAGATCGACCCCAGCTCTACTGGCGAGGACTTCAAACTCCAGATGTTCAGCTTGACCAGCGTCGAACCCGAACGCCAAACGATCTTGCTCAAAGGTGGTCAACTCAAAGATGATGCCGATATGAGCAAATTCGGCTTGAAGAACGGTCAGGTCATTTTGATGATGGGTATGCCAAGCGTTGGTGGCGATGTTCTTGTCCGACCAAAAGAGCCGATCAGGTTTGTCGAGGATATGACAGAGGCGGAGCTGGCTCTGCAAGTTGGTGCGAAACCTGCTGGTCTGATCAACACTGGAAATACATGTTATCTCAACTCAACCCTCCAGACTCTGCGTCTAATTCCAGAGCTCCACGAGGCGCTCGATGCGTACCAACCTGATGACAACGCCAGCAGCTCTATGATGACAGGCACGAACGTGGACTTGGCATCTCAACTGTCAAAATTGTACAAGAGGATGGGACAAACCCATATCTGCTTCCCTCCCATGAGCTTCATGAACGCTCTGCGAGTATTATATCCCCAGTTTGCGGAGAGGTCCAAGACAAGCCAAGGCTATGCTCAGCAGGATGCAGAGGAGGCTTGGTCCCAAATTGTGCAGCAACTTAAACAGAAGCTCCGCATCAAAAGCGAAAACACTTCGGAGACGTCCTTTGTGGAGAAGTACATGTCTGGCGAGTTCAGTTCGGTAATGGAGTGTGATGAGGAAGAGGCGCGCAATGCTGGCGAGCAGCCCATCATCAACAAGGAGAGCTTCGCCAAGCTCAACTGCCACATCGACCGCTCCACAAATCATCTGCGAGATGGCATTGCCGCCGCCCTGAAAGAGAAGCTTGAGAAGCAGTCAGAGATTCTGGATCGTGATGCAGTCTACACCAAGACTTCCGAGATCTCTCGTGCTCCTAAGTACCTGACAGTGCACTTTGTGCGCTTTTTCTGGAAGCGGGAGACCGAGAAGAAGGCCAAGATTATGCGAAAGGTTACTTTCCCCATGGAGCTTGACATTGTTGAGTTCTGCTCCGACGAATTGAAGAAGGCTCTTATTCCTGTGCGCGACAAGGTTCGTGAGATTCGCAGGGATGAAGAAGATATCGAGCGGGCCCGTAAGCGACGTAAGAAGACTCACGGTCAGGACGTCGGCGACATCCCAGGCGGTGCTGGTCTTCCCACCAAGAAGGAGAAGGAGGCTAAGAAGAAGGAGGCTAAGAAGAAGAAGGGCAAGTCAGCAGTTGGCGATGTTGTCATGGGCGAGGAGGGCGAGACATACAAGACAGACGCTGACATCGAGGCGGAGAGAGACGCTTCCATTCTGGAGGCCAAGAAGGAGCTCAACGCTCTCATCAACCCCGAGCTGCGAAAAGACGATGGTGCCAATCAGTCTGGCCTGTACGAGCTCCGAGGTGTTGTGACACATCAAGGTGCCAGCGCCGACAGTGGCCACTACACCTCATATGTCAAGAAGGATGCGTCCGTTGATCCCAAGACTGGCAAGAAGGGTGAGGAGGACGGGAAGTGGTGGTGGTTCAACGACGACAAGGTTTCAGAGGTTGAAGCCGAGAAGATTGCGACTCTCGCCGGTGGTGGTGAGTCTCACTCTGCCCTCATCCTCTTGTACCGAGCCATTCCTCTGCCCACTGCCGAGGGTGTCCTGGAGTAAAAGGAGCAACTAGGACAAACTTTACTAGAAGTGCATGGTCACCCGGAAATGGTGTTAGATGATTTGATGAATACAAACGGACAGGAGCACGGCATGGCATGGCAGGGCGGTCATGCCATCTCCCTACGATGACATGGAACTCAATCAATAAAACGTTCATTAAACAATCAATAAAACGTTCATTAAACAATCAATAAAACGTTCATTAAACAATCAATAAAACGTTCATTAAACAACCATATGTCTCGGTCTCGGTTGAAGCTTCGAATCTACTCTTCTCTCGAGCTCCGTTCTATAATATATGTTTAGCAGATGCCCGTGTCCAGTAAACCATATTTTAACCATCCATAACGCCTATGCTTCGTTGCCAACAGTCCAATAGAGTCACAACACAATAATACGACCGCACCAATCCCGTAATCTCGCCACGGTCATGGGCCTTCCCTTTCTCTCGCCTTCTCAGCCTCACGTTCCTTGACACGCACTTCGAAGTCATCCATTTTCCTTTGGAGGACAGCCTTCTGTGATAATAAAGTTTTTCGTTGGGACAGGAGAGCAGCTATCTGTTCGTTGGGGGATGTCGCCCGGAACTCTTGAATTGCCTGTCTCATTGATTAGCCATGTCCTTTGTGATTCGTTCTGTTTGTCATACCTCTTTCTTCTCGTTATCTGCCTTTAGTTGTGCGCCTGTGATGGTGCCGGCAAAAATACATGCTGCAAACGCAACAGCCCAAACACCGCGCTTGAACTTTTCTTGTCTGGTCCACTGATGCACCGCCATTGTATGTTTTGTTATTGTCCGGTAGGTCGTATGTATCACCAGTATCCCTTCCAGATCTCTTCTGAAAGCTTACTGCGCCGTCGGCGTGACAGCTACCAGCCGTAAAATATGGACCAGATGTCGAGGAGGACGAATTCGTGGAGCTTAGAGTCGGTCGTGATGGATCGAGCGGTGGTGAAGACAAATTTTTTGATCTGGAATCAAGGAATCGAAGCTCAATCGGAGGAGTCGACGGTGTCGGATCTTCAAGAGAGTCGGAGGTGGATCGCCGGGTCACCGTCACCGTCACGGCGGAGGAAGAATTATCGGTTGGGCGCCGAGTGGATCTTTTGCGGTAGCGGTGGCCTTACTAAGCAGGGTGCAGTGGGCGTAGTGGGTATGAGTGGCATCGTGGGGGAACGAGGTATCGTTGATGTCACGGCTTAGGGAGGTTGAGGTCCGAGGGAGTCAGTAAAATATTGGTAGGGATTGGGAAGATTATAAAGAATTGACTTTGACATTCATTGTAGGTTTAGGAGGTGAAGAATTGGGCTACAAGGAGATGAACAAAGAAGGTCAGAAGTCAAAGAATCGGAAGGTTTTCTCATGTTCATAGAGAAGGAACGGTAATGGATGATTGACCGAGTTAATTGAGACTCGCGAATTACATTTTTGGGGCATTTGCACCTGGCGAGAATAAGATTCACGGCTGTTTATTCACCTTTGTCAAGGTTGTTATCATGTTATCGTGAGGATAAAGAGTTTCACTTATCGTTCGACCATTATCTCGCCTTTGACCGTTAGTTACAGCGTAATACTTGAGCAGAGACGCAAGTTGATACGTATCACCCAATGGACACGCGTGATTCCAACCCACTGCGATTTGGCAAGCGACAAAAGCGGCCGCCGCATAAGAAAGAGCAAGAGCATTTATCCTGCAACAAGGGCCCTTAGTCTAGATACCTTAGTACCTTAGGCACCCTGTCGGTCAGGTTCTTTCCAAAAATGGGCGAATGTTTACGTTGAAAGAACGTCAATGGAACACGTGGAAGGTACCCCTTCACACGATACCTGACTGATGAGACAGCGGGGTTTGGCACCCAAACGTAATCCATCCACTTCCAGGCTCATCCTCAACACCAAAATCAAGGTTGGAGATAATCTATTCGCCATCTTTTCTCCTCCTTTTCTAGGTAGAGATTTATTCTTGATTTTGTTTTCTTACCTGAAAAATCTCTTTTCCTGTGGAATAGAATACCCGCTACTTCCATTTCATCCACAATACCTCTCAAAACCCCGACGTGATTCGCTTGACCCCGCCGTCACCAGGCCACTGTCAGGTCAGATCATATTCCTTCTGGTCACTCCAGAAGCTTGGCTGACACCAAATACGGCGTTTTTCAGAGTCTCACTGACTCGATATAGTCTGAACTCTGGGCACTGTTACTGTGTTAAATTCAGGTGAATTCGCAAAATTCCCCATCAAGTTCCAATCGTTCCAAACATGTCAACTCCGCGTGTCTTTCTTATTCGCCACGGCGAGACTGAATGGTCACTTGATGGTCGTCATACTGGCTTGACTGATATCCCACTCACTTCCAATGGCGAGAAGCGTGTTAGAGTTACAGGAAAAGCTCTTGTTGGGCCGGATCGTCTCATTGCCCCCAAGAAGATTGCTCACATGTAAGTCTCCTTCGACTGGCCATGATCCCCAAACGATCAATATGAGAGTACTTGTAGCATGGCCTCATGTATAATGACTTTTGCACTGAAGCCTCCCGAGAATAGCCAGCCAATTCGGAATTCCAATCACGTCGCATTAACACCCACCAAAGTTCATTTTATCTGATATAGAGTAAACTAACACGCTGCCCAGTTACGTTTCACCACGAAAACGCGCCCAGCGTACATTCGAACTGCTCAATCTCGGGCTGAATCGCCCTCTACCTTGGACACCTCACGGTGCTCCTGATGGTACTGGCCTTCAATGTGAAGCCGAGGTGGAGGTCACGGACTACATCCGGGAATGGGACTACGGTGACTACGAAGGTATCACAACACCTGAGATTCGTAAGATCAGAGCTGAGCAAGGGATCAAAGGGTCTTGGGACATCTGGAAGGATGGATGTCCTGGCGGGGAGTGAGTATTTGTCTAAGCATGACTACCCTATATCTGATTATCAACTTCCACTGGTTCCGTCTAACACTCTCACAGGGCTCCCCACGACGTGACCAGAAGACTCGACCAATTGATAGAGGAGATTCGTGAGAAATATCACAAGCCAGCCATGGATAAAGGAAGCGATCAATGCGGCGACGTGTTACTTGTTGCCCATGGACACATCTTGCGTGCCTTTGCCATGAGATGGGCTGGCTACGCTTTACGAGAAGGACCAACTTTCTTATTGGAGGCAGGTGGTGTTGGAACACTCAGGTCAGTCAACGGGGCTTATTTATTCTTCATGTGCCCAAGTCACTGACAACATACAAGCTACGAGCATCATAGAATCGAAGAGCCGGCCCTTCTCCTTGGTGGCGCTTTTGTCGTTGAACTTGACGGGCAAGATTAGCCGCATGTCAAGACCAAAATCCTCCAGGCATTGGCACCCAAATGATTTCTTAGAGCATAGAGTTGATTGTTTAATGAATATGTCCTCGGATCGCACCAGCAGTTGAGCCAAGTCCCCCCTAGTCCAGAGATGGTAACTCATAATCTCCCGGCGATCAGACCCCAATGATATTGCATCATTCGATCACTACATGACCAACAGACGTTTCAATAATCGAAGCTGACCTCGCACAGACAACGACAGGGCTAATGTCCTCGATACGTATCTCCTGCACTTGAGCTGGCGCATTCGACGGAAATGACCAGACCTCCGCTCGGTGACACCAGCATCAACAATAAAAGTGTGTTTCACACTTATTTACCAAGAGTCCTCCAATGCCTTTCAACAACGAATGGCGTGGCCAAAAGCACTTCAGCAGAGCAAAGCCTTATCGCACGAGCTGGGAGACCCTTGCTCTGAGCGTTCTGGAAGAGCGGATGACGCTGAAGGGGCGACTCTCACATGATATCCCTTTCCCGCCTACCAGACACGGGATCGTACCGCCCCGGACAAGCCATTTCCCTCCCTTCTCTTCTTTTCTTCAATACACGGCAACTCTAATTTCCCATAGCCAACTTCGGCTATTCATCGACTAATGTGCCAAGAATGGTTCACTTCTTCCCTTGAGATCGAAAGTGGCGTGGCTGCTGCCGGAAGAATGCATCCGCACACCATCACTCGCGGCTCCTCCTCCGGACAAGGTTTTCTTCGATCGCAAGGGCGGGACGGGACGGTCCAGCTTGGTATAAGGGTGTGGGGGAAGACTTGAAGGGAGAAATTTCGTCGCAAGGAGTCTGTTGCCAGGGCCAAGGGCTGACTTACTCATGCCGGGCTAGTAGTAGCCTCCGGTCACGAACGGCTGTTTGACCAAAGCATGACCGGACTGTTTCTAGGCTGCATTTGGGCTTGTAATAAGAACATTCATTCCAGTGTCTGGTGGCTGATGTAACGCCAGTCGGAGCACTGAGACAGCGGGTACCCTGGATAGTCAGGTTTTGACTGCAACGGCTGTAGATGGCTTCAGATTGCTATTTCTTCTGGGAACTACCACTGATCGCGTATGAGACAACTCATCGGAGGGATATTGAGCAATTATAGGTGTCAGTGTGACTTATTGTTTATGTAGCCAAGTAATGATACTGAACAAGACATTCTGTGTCGCCTTTGGAGGCCGAATACCAGGATGACGGCCGTCGGCAGCTTGCATCGTGTGAACTACTGACACCGCACATATTTGAGGGTCATATACCTTGCCTCTGATGCTGGGTGGCATATTGCTAAGGGCCGACGAGACAATTAGACACTCTTTTATGGCTTGGACGCTCTGGCAATGAATAGCCTCTCAGTCGTAGTTGAGCCCTTCTTCATCCCATGGCCATGAACATGCTCACTACTGCTGCTGTGATTGTCCTCATTGTGCTGATGGTCATGACTATGACCATGGCCGTGACAATCCTTGAATGTGATGGGTTCCGGGAGCTCTTGGTAAGCAAAGTCGGTGAGTCCAGCATCCTCAAACATCTTCTTGATCTCGTCCTCAATGAACCCATGATGTGTTATACCACGCAGAGCGGCATCCTCGGGTTCTATCTTGTGGGCAACAAAGTCAATGATGAAGAGGACGCCGCCTGGACTGAGGCGCTCGGCCAATTGCTTGGATGCTAGATCGGGCTTGTCAAAGTGGTGGAATCCGAGCCCCACGCCTGCAACGTCGAATCCGAAGAACTTGCTATCAGCAAAGGCTGTTGGGGAGGGGTCCTCAGGATCAGCCAGATTGCCTTGATAGGCTTGGCGGGAAGAGCCCTGCACGCAGTCAGGATACTCAGATCTGTTTGGAGAGGTTGAAGGGGCTCGATGCGTGGTAACAGAGTCATTCCCATGCTCACTCATGTGGGGGACTGGTGGATGGCACTGACCTGGCTTTGAGCCTGGGCGTTGTATACCCTGACCATTTCCTCCGACAAGTCAATGCCTACAGCCTCACTTGTATGCTGTGCTAAGACCTGTAACTCACTGTCAGTCCAAGTCGACGTCTCGGAGCTCATCTCTCCTGGGAAGGGGAAACTCGTACCCTCGAAAGCATGCCGGTACCACAAGCGTAGTCTAGCAATCTCGCGTCTTGCTTGACACCAATGAATGGAATCCTCTCTCGGATGCCGCGCTCTAGCTGCACAATCGCATCCGCATTGCGCTGGTCATATTCGGTGGCGATCTTGCTATAATTGTACTACATTAGCGACGGACTGTGGATGAAGTGTGTAGCACTGCATCGCATGCGGTAGTGTGCTCTGCTACCTTGGAGCATAAGAAAGGGCGACCAGTAACTTAAGCAAACCGTACACGCCCAAAGGGTTTGGCAACGATCATCCAGTACAGAGAACAAATGCTCATTCATTATACGCACCCGAAATAAGCCTGGTTTTCGGACACGACGTCGGCCATGGTTGCAATGTCGGGATGGATCAGTGCTAGGTGAAACGGTGACCAAGTTGTACGGGAGGATGAGCAAGTATGGTCGTATGAGACAAACGGTGCCTGTCGAGAGCCTGAATGTGGTTTCACAGAGAGTCGAAGGCGGTTGATGCGGCGTAAGACTAGCCTCTGTCGACTGCTCAGTTTGGCTGTCTTATACAAGCTGCAGCGGGGACTTTTCGGGCAGTTAATTTCGTGTCGCAGACATATGTTCGCAGAGTTTTGACGATATCTCCGCCATCCATGTCAAGTCGCCGACCAAAAAAAAAAAGACCCCGCACTTGATTGAGGGTTGTTCTGATACTGGGAATGCCGTTCTGCTCTATGACGAGTAAAACAGCGCGGCCAGCTTTCCCGCCCGTTAGGTTGGTTAGAGAGGCCCGGAGCCAAGCTCGATCTATTTCGATCTATTGATGGATAGCAACCACACCGCAACAAACGGCGCGCGGTGCGACTTGCACCTGGTTTGGTCAATGAGACATGTTCCTCAACTTGTCTGGGTTGGAGTGATACAGCAGCCATTCAATGATCCGCTGACTGTAGAACACTGCAGATAGATAGATGCCTTGACAACAAACGTGGCCGTCCTGGACAGGTTGTGCTTGACGATCTGACTGGGTACGTGCGGTAGAGAACTTTTGACTCCTCAAACAAACCAGGATCGAATTGAGGGTGATCCGTGATCCTGCGGCTGCACGAGTGCACCCGTACGCCAACCGCGAGGGGTGCACTGATGGTGCAATTAAGGCATAGTACGTACCGAAGAGTACAGGGCAGTCAGTGATCACAGTCGTGGTCGTGTTGCAACCAGAAATAGTCATGTAAACGGTCGACTGTAGGCATTCCCCATCCCATTCCTGATGCTCCATCTGTGGACAAAACAAGATCCCAGGTGTCACGGTGTCAAGGGCGATGCAGCCGTCTGGCCAGCAAAGTGGTACGAGATGGCATCCCCCCTTGTGAGCCCTGGATATGCACAAAGCCCAAAGAGAAGAAAAGGGCGGGGATTCACCTCGCCCAACGCTGATCGCTGGGCGTGTAAGGGATGATTCGATCCCGCAGAAGCTCCTTTCTTTTGAAGCGGTAACGACGATGCATCTCGAGTGATGCAGTAGATAGGTCATTCCAGGAAAGGCGATGTGCATCTACCTACTGTCTCAGGTCTGTTTGCCTGCCCCTGGCCGGCAGTTCTTTGGTGACCACTCTGGCCACTCTATCGCTACAGTGTTTGTAGTTTCGCCCGCCCGCCTGGGATACGAGCCCGGCACGACGCAAACGAATGAAAACGATGATCTCTGCAGATAAAAAGGAATGCATGCGTCCGAAAAGGAATGCAAGTGTCGGACGCATGCACACGGAGTATTGGACTCGGATCGGCCACCTCACCGCTTATTAACTGCCATGGCAAAATACTTTGTTTCCCTGGTGCCGGGGGGTTGCCAGCTTCACCAGAGTCCTGCTCCGTGTACCGGGTTTCACGGCACCTCGAGGTTCGGCAGAAGGTCTTCCGTGACGGCGTTCTGTACCAGTCCTTGTCCGTTCTTTTGCTCCTCGCCTGAATCACCCGTGACCGGCATCGAGCATTGTTTGGACCCGCTCAACGGAGACATTATGGCGGTCGGGCTGGCTGAACCTGCAATGGACGAGAAATCGCTGGACGAAGACCGAGACGATTGGCACTGCGACAAATGCAAGGTATATCACAATTCATCGTCGAGTCGAAGCAGAGCAAAGAATGAACCAGGGGCGTGTTTTCTCGCAGGGGCCCCCGTACCCGTCTTGTCAGAAAATGGCACTCCAGACCAGATCAACGCGCATTCTTCAGCCTGCAGGTCGCCATGCATGCAGGGCAGGCGAGGTCTCGTGGTGCGATAGTTTTTGGACAAGGAACACCTCTCCTTGCTTGCTTCGTAGTTCTGGAGATATCTTGAGGCCAGTGTCACGTCACACATGTACGTGCAAACGAGGCACCAAAAGGCCCATGACATATTTTCTTCAAGTCCCTCTTGTTTATGGAATTGAGGTGTGGACTCCGAAGAGGGGAATGAAGCGGAAGTGACAAAGGGCGGCAGACTGACGGCGGCTTCTTTTCCAACATTGGCAAAGAAACCGGCTTCTCCTCCATACGCCCCCTTTATTACCAAATTCGCACTGTAATTGTGTACGCGGGTCTTGAGGGAGCAGGATGACATGCAGCCCCGGGATGGCGCGAAGCGTCCAGCGACCGTGCCGCGCCGGAGTTGAAAATTGCGACGTGGCAGGCTTTGATGGATGGATGCGACTGTATCCGTACAGAGTAGCTGCAGCCGTCAACCCTTCCTTGCTCTCGTTGTTTTTTCTTCCCTCCCTCCCCTCCAGGCCCAGAATTCCTTCTGCACGCAGTGTTGTATTTTTATTTCGTTAGTGGCCTGGAGAGCCAGATATTTGGGTCGCTGCCACGCCATAAGAGAAAAGATGATTGCTCGACTTTTCTCGACACCCCCCTGGGCTGACCCCCCTCCATCATCATGTCGACGAGCAAATCAAAGTCCAGGAGACGGCAGCCTCGCCTGTCTCAATAAGGTATGGCGGCCCGACCATTAAAGCCACGGCGCCCGAGGAAGATTGGGACTGAAATGCGGAAGACATGTATGTAGTCAACTCAAGCTAGCAAGAATCTTCCGCATGAGCTTCAGCTCACGTGATTGCCGTCCGACGTGTGCGATTGGCGTGGCGGCAGCTTATGGTGCAGGCCGCAATGTCAATCCTGACGTCAGCCCCGAGGATTCGGGACAGCCTGAACATCATTGCGGCGCAGATATTCGACTTGGATTTTGTGGAGGTGAAAGAGTTAGTCTGTGGGCGTGATGTCCTTTGGTCGTATCGCTTTTGGCTGCGGTCGGAAGATCTGATCCAACGCTAAAACTGGATTTTGTGACATATCTGCTGCATGTCTGCATCAGTACATAGTTACATACTATGGGCTACAGAGAGCGCCGTGCATCAGAGTGGCTGTCTCAGTTGTTGGCCATCAGCTTTGCTTTGTGTTTCCCGACCAACTGTTTCGCGAGCTGTCGGCATGGGCCAGACTCGTTGTATTAGCCAGCTTCCAATGTGAATCATACGTGGATGTTGGAGTCACATAGAATACACATCAGCTTTCCCGCATGATGACGAGGCCATTGCTTCTTTCTGATGTATAGCCCATTGCCACTGAAAATATCCGAAAACAGAAATTATACTGTAATTCTCTCGAACACTAAAATACCCAAGGATGAATGTTTGACTCATGAAAGAAGTCGGAATACTTTTTTCGATTGAAGTGTCCGAGGCGTGTCACCTACCTATCTATCTATCATTGTCCTTAGGGAAGGTGAGCATCGCGGTTCGGGCACGGGCGCCCGGTGGCAGAAGAAGGTACCTTCCTCTGCAAACGCGTCTGATTTCGGTGGTTGCCTTCCAACCACTAACTAAATGTCATGCATGGCCTGCCAACTTCTTTTTCCATGTCGCGCTTTCAGTGGAATGGGGACGGGAGACTTCTCGCCCAAGGCGCGAGGCACTTTAATCAACTCACTCTCAGCTAAGCCTCTGGGATCTTTCGGCGCACCCTCCTCCTTGATGCAGGTCTCCATCGGACAGACTCTTTTGATTCATGGCAAGTTGTTATTCTCTCGCCGTGTCTCAATCTATCTATACTTGCTTTTCCTCCTGGCTCCCGTGACCAATAACGAGCGTAGATTCGGTCGGGCCCTTCGACTCGACGATCTCCGTCCGGCGCACAGTACAGAGTACATGTACCTTCTTCCTGGTTAGGGGCTAGCTAGTAGAGAAAGAAAAGCTCAACGATTAGCCAGTGGGCCAGCTTCCTCGTAATCTCTCCCACAAAACAGAGTCGCTATCGACAGGGATTGACCGCTCCGCTCATCTGGTCGTACATACTAGGGCCTCATCAACACTCTGCTCCAGTCCTTGGGATGGAAGAAAACTCGCTCATGCAAATGCATCGATAGCAATGCACCATCTCGTTGTAGTGTCGAATGCACATCCTGATCCTTACTGGGTTTGTACCTCAGAATTGGGCCATTTGCTCGGCAGCCGAATGTCTCGGTTCAATGTACATACCTAGCCACGCATTCCATGTCCGCCTGAGTCTAGCGCACCACGTCTGCTGCAGGATGAACATCAGCGCTGGGAGGCTGGCCAAAGATGAAACGACTTGATTGCAACACCTTGGTCAAGTCTGGGCGTAATGCCCCAGCACAAGGCCCCTTGCGGCCAAGGTTCGCCAGTGTTGGCGATCGTTGATCCTCTCTGTCATCGCTTGTGACGACTCATGGGTTGTCTTGCAGCTTCTGTCCATTCACGTGAAGCGGACTTGACGCGGCTTGCCGGGTTGGCCAAGATTGTCTCCCTTCCAGCAAAAAAACCCTCCCTTCCTTCCTTCGGACGGGACAGCCCTTGCGGCCCGACGCGCACTTGGAAACCGCATGCCCCGTCTGGCTCAGACCACCCCAGCCAGGCCTACCAACAAAACCGCGTCAATTTTAGCACTCTGCCAGTTCATGCCACGACGATAGCTGTCAGTTGCTGACCGACAATTGGATCATATGCTCGCACTTGTTGCCAGCCTTGATTGCGTTCGCCATGGTTCATCATCCTTGGCCAAGACTGGCCGAATCGCCTCACTTTGCTGCAAGTATGTATCTTCTGGGTTGGCATTCTTCAAGCGTTCCCTGCACCATGCCGAGAACAGGCAGAAGGCATTTAGTCGGTATCGATTGACTCACTGGTTTAACCGAGCAGGCCCAGCCAAGGCCCCGTAGGCTTGCTTGTCTGTGGTCAATAGCAATGCCATGAATTGAAGGGCAGAGGCATTAAAGGGAGCTTGACTCCGGTGTCTAGCGGTCAGCAACCTGGATATGGCTAAGCCTGCTTCCTTCAGACCTCTATGGTCCAGCAACCTTGACACCAAGGCGTGAGATTGGACATTCTGCAGACGCTGCATAACCGTAACATCGTGCAGTGCTGGTCGGAATTGTTTATTTAACAAGGTCAAGAAGCCAATCGGCATGACGAAAGGAGGGTTTGGGCGTACATGGTCGGGACGGGAAGAGCCTTTTCTGTGAACGGCTCAGGCCATAGCCGTGCCTGTTCTCACAAAATCGGTTCCCCGATAGTTATGTGCTTCACAAAGTTTTGGCGGCTCGGCCTACTGTGCTCGTTGATGATGCCTGCTGTAATCCGACGCGAGCGACGTGTTGGCCCCTCCCGCACACGCATGATGCTAAGGACCTGGTTGCTACGGTAAGGGATACAATCGCAGCACAGACACATCCACACATTATCTTTTTGCCTATTACACTTGACTCTTCATACAAAGAGGAACAATAGCAACGGATCTCCTCAGCTGTTGAGTGTTTATGGAATGAATTGAAGCTCCGCCGATACCAGACGCCCCTCCGAAACAGCCTTTCATTGCCGTCGACCCGTCGCTCCCGTGCGGTGGATGTGGCTAGGGGCAGACAGACGGTTTTCGCCCCTGATTGGCTCACTGCAGGTCACTGGAACAAGCACCCACTTTGATTGCGCCCAGATTTCTGTCCCGGTTTCCAGGGAATCGGAGCCTGCCCCACCGTCAGTGTTCGTGACACGCAAGGATCCGGCATCCATCAATTTTGGTGCGGTCGGAGCTCTGGCCAATGATAGACTTTGACCCCAGGCTTGTCTCATCGGAGGATTCGACTTTGTTGGTCAATTCATTTGTCACTTGATGAGCCGGTGTCACGATGTTGTCTATTAGGCTTGTGGCCTTGCTTCCAATTCGATGTGGTCAGCTCCGCGATCGGGCCTTCGGTTCTGCCATCATGCACATGGCTTTTGCCTCGATCAACATGATGATTAGATGGCCACATCTCGTGGTGTTTTTGTAGGCGTTGGTGGCTAGGCTACGGATACTGACTTGCGGCGTGTGTCAGCCACTGGATCTCATACTGATCGGCAATCATCTCGCTTCAACGCCAACACCATCCAGCATGCGAAAATGCCTCTAGCCTGAGTAGCTCGAAGGATTGGCGGAGGACTATCGGATACCGCAAAAGGAAGTGAGGAAAAAACTTCTCCGCACCACCTCGACTGTACGAGGGCCAAGTCCAAACGGACCTGAGGCCAACACACCAATCAGCACCCTCGACACAACCTTCGGTATTTCGCTGGCAAAGTATCTTGTGTCGTGTGGAGGGCTGCATAGTCAAACGTACATACAAACGAAAACAGACTTGGGACACAAGGGGTGAACCTCGAAGGCAATGGATGTTAGTTGAGAGGGGTCATCGGACATGTAAGCCAATGCCTTTTTCCATGAGCAGTCAAGACATTGTGCCATTCCCCGATCTGAAGCGCAGGGTACCCGTTCTGTTGGATTTGTTCAAAGCCGTACTGTGTGCTTCCTCGTGTCTGACTGGTTGATTAGTTCAAGCCACCTCTGGCGCCGATGAGCGAGCGTGGAGCTGAGTGTCGATCTGCATGAGTCGTGTGGATGCTCGTCACCTGGTCCCTGTCAGGGAGGGGCACCAAGACGTCGAAGGCACATGGACGATGAAGCAGGGATGGAACAGATGGACCACGCTGGCCGATACAGTCCGCAGGGCTATCAAATGATGCACTTCCGTGATTTTTCAGGTATCTCTTGCCATAGCGGAATTAACAACACCAATAAGATATCATATATTCAGTGTATCTATGGAGATAATACCGGACTGATCTGCAAGCAGATCAGCCAAGATTGGCTATAAGAATCCTTAGTCAGAGGTACCGATTTTACATTTGATCCCCCTGGGGGGGGGCTGTACCTCGTGCATGTCCAGGGTTTTACGGCGCGTTTGGTTATCAAGCCCGGCGCTATCTTGAGAGTTGCGGGTTGAACCGCAGTGCATTTACGGATAGATAGATGGCACCCAAATGACGAGCTCTTTCTTGATGGGGCTGGTAGTAACCAATGTTCACTGTCTCATGGCTCCGGATCAAGCATTTATCAATCATCGTCACAACAGCATGCTCAACACCAATACCACACAAAACATGCGTTGATAAGCAAAGCCGTTACATTTAGCCCCGATTGATACTTTTCCAGACGATACTGCTACCAAGGCCATGAGGTCTGCGTACACTTCGAATAAATACACTGGGTTATACTTTACTCAGACAATACCACCACAAGTGAGTCTTTCTTTATACACGCAGCACCGAGTCAAAGTACGATAACTTTCGACACATAGCCAATTGCTCAGTAAAACAAATCATCTCGACCGATAAGATCCACTGCGTGTATCACATCACATACAGTAAGAAGTTATCAAGCCGCCGTGCGTGGAGTTAGCCAGTCATGGAACTGCTCAAAGAAACCTTTTGTTTTTCGTTGCCCCTCGAGTCACCGACTTGAAACTACTCAACAAACAACATAGATGCTCACCGCATAATTGATTCAACTATTACTGACAAGCTATATCTCGTAAGGATACTTATGCGTGCTTCACGCATGTCGCATTGCATAGCCTAATGTTTGACTGTCGAGGGCTCCTGTGGTGACCTACAACCCACTGTACATAGCGGTGAGCAAACGCAAGTCAGCTCGTTGCTTGTTCCGCCGTATGCCAGATCATCTTGGCTGACCCCGCGTTTGAGTAGGCGAAGAAGGGTGGTGGTATGAGTGATATGCATCTCTTCGACTAGATTACCCCTCTAGACCGAGGCGTCGTTCCTTTCTCCGAGGACTACTGTACGAGAGCGGCACGCCACTTGGCCGTGAGGTCCTGTTGGGATGGCTGGATCTTGATGGTAGTAACATTTTTTTATTAAAAAAACAACAACAACAACAACAACAACAACAACAACAAATAAATCCCATGGATACTTGGTCCACGACCACGAATTGATTAAACACATAAAGGTGTGTAATTTTGCGAAGAGAATGGTTCTCGTAAGTATGTACGTTTTCCGATTCTGTCTACTCTCAATTCATTGACAGACACCCAGGAAGGAAATCGGTGACTCGTGTTTGTATATACGAGTGGGTGAGACCGTCAATGCGATCAGAAGTTCACTGGCATGGTCCTAGCGTTTCAGCGTCCCTGGACCCTAACGCAGGCCGGACCCAGGGTTGTAAATTAGTTAGTAATTAGTGCTACTAGTTACTGTTTTTCTTGACTAATACTAGCTAACTAACTACTAATTACTAATTTATAAGTAAAAAGGATTAATTATGAGTTATTAATATTAATC
>VYWZ01001605.1:0-13985 GCA_008711595.1 Fusarium xyrophilum | reverse complement strand
TCGCTGACGTAGCTTGAGAAAGTTCCATATACCCATGCTGTTGTACAAAGCGTAGAGTGGTCACAACGAGCATTTCAGCGATGATTGAAAGAGCCTTGTTTTCTTCAATCTAAGGTGGCGGTCGGGTTGACCTTTTCAAGCTACGGAAATCGCGCAGTGGGTTCAATCTGACCAATCAGTGAGGGATGTGCTGTTTACAGCTCAACAGCATCCATATTCGACTGTTGGGGGTCCGTTCCACACATCCCCCTTTTTGCAACTGTTTTTGCACAGTGCAAGGTTTCTTCCGCTGGTTATCATCTATTAAAAAAGCAAGAAGCAAGCCGCAAGCCGGCTAGACATCAAACTATTCTAATGAGCGTACCCTGTAACAATATTGGGAGGATGAACCCGTTGGGCCGGCCCGTGGTTGCTAACCGACATACATTCACCGTCCAGAGTGTCCGTCTCAGCGAACTCTTCACCGACTGGTGTTACTCAATAAAAGGGAGTTTTAGAGGAGTGTAGAACTCGCTGCTTGTCAAATCTTCTCCCTCTGGCTGTCATCCCAGGTGTGGAATCCTATTATAATGCGAAGAAAGATTCTTTGCTTAAAATTGTGTACTCAGATTTGGAAACACATCAGCTTCATAACAATACAAGTCGCCGAGTCTAGTGACCTGGAAACTCTGTGTTCCTCGAATGGCGTGCAAAAGGTTGTTTCAGGGGGGGGACCAGACAGATCAGAGAAATTTGTCCAATATGCCACCACGTGTTGTGATATGTTGTATATAGCCATCGAGAAAATCCCTAGGATCATTTCATATCATTATAAGCTAATATTATTTCACACGTTACAAATCTGGATTTCGTAGACGATCTTCTGGTCTGTGTTCCTGGAATGCCTTGTCTGATCGTGTATCGGAACGCAACAGGGACAATATTCATAGTGTATCCATTGGAAAGAGAGAGAAACACCTAGGGTTGAAAGGGCTAATATTAAAAGAAAAAGCGCTGCTACCTATATGCTAGCGAAGCAAACGTGCTTCTGAACCTACTGCTATCAAACTAAGCTGACTTTTGGAGTGTCAGGTGCGCCCGAGAAAACAGGCAACTTCAGGCTGCGTAGCCCTTGATGTAGCTAGAGTTTGGCAATGCCTGACTGATAGGACGAAAAAAGCCACAATGAATGTATTATAAGACATTCACGTACCTGCAGCTTACTGATCGATTGAGATAGTCGATGGCTTCATTGCCGGTTTGGTATTTATCGAGGACAGGAGCTTATAAACCGTGAAAGAAGATGGCCTTGAAACCTTTCGTGTAAGACGCTTACTTATGAGATACTGGAACTTTAAGAGACATGGCGGACGATGGGGTTGGCGTCCACGTTATCGATCCACACCATGGTCACCTGGCGTCTCAATATCTGTCTCACAGGAAAGACACTTGAAGCTCAACTGTTGCACAACAGTTTCAGTATTGTCCGAAGTTACACTGGATTAATACACGCGAACTGAGGTGGTATGTAAAACAGCTTCTTTCGTGTCACTGATTTCAAGACTCGGGTCTTAGTTGCAAGGCACAGGAGCAAAGACAAATGAGGTTGTAGCACCTTTGTCCTATTTAGGTATTCTTAGGCGCACCAAAGAGATCTCATTGGATCAAATGTTCCTTGTGAGCTTTCGTGTCGGTGTGCATGTGTATAGTCTGCAAACAATGTCTCACTGGGCCGGGATCGGATAGGACAGCAGTGTGACTTGAAAGCCAAAGCCTGAAAGGCCCTGGTGTTAGTGTTACCGTTGATTTGATGACGGACCGTAAGACAGGCGCCAGAGGATACGTCTTGCTATATATCTTTTGGTGTATGCGCCGGCCCTGTTCTTCCGCAACTGCGCCCTGCTTCACCCGAGTTCCAACCTGGGTTTATAAGAGCTCGAGACCCCCAGTTCATGTTTTGTTTGCTTCCAAGCAAACCCTATATATATGTATCAAATCGACCTCACCTATATGATGCAGGCAGGTCACCACGAACTTCTAGTTGAAGTCAGTGACCGGAGCGCGCCAGGCCGCAAGACCAGTCTGAGACCTGACGCCGACCTTGACTCGGAGACTGACTTCGGCATGTATTGTGACTTATCTTTAACTTGAGAATATGGTTCACAACCACTCCGAAAAGACCATCTTCTGCGAACTTGGACACCTTTCAGGGAGGTACCTCCTAGACGAAAGGTAGTGTGGATATGGACATGTGTAGGTAAAAGGAGCGGTCTCATACAGTCCATCATATAAGACTCATACCTTTGTACCTATCGAGCTAACTTCAACTCGTCAGTGCATGTGTGAGCAGGGCGGTATGAAGATTAATGTCGATCCGTGCTTTCGCTGCGGACTTGATAGATGTCCAAACTGCGAGACTCGTCGTTTCAACAGCCACCCGTACTGAAGTGTGCAGGATCGCCTAACATGGGATTCGGAGAGTTCGAGCGTGGTCAAACGTGGTTGTGGCTCCCGAGCAACGCGGTTATATTTTGAGAAGAATAATCGGACTTGGTTCTTACTGTACGGCCTTAGAAATATGCAAAATGTGAGTGCCTTGCCGTTACTCTCTGGGGGAAGGGCTGGGACCTGTTGGAAATTGTTGGTTGTGATTACTGATGTCGAGGGAGGGACGCTCTCGGTGACTCTCCGATGATAGAAATGTACATAATTTCCCTTCTCGATTCTTCTATTTATCCCTTCAAATATCCCGAGAACTGTAGAACTTGACTGAAGAACATTTCTCGACTGATTCGCGACTCATACATGGGTCTACCAATCTGACCACAAAGATCAACGGAACGGCACTCGTCGACACAATGAGGTCAACTCTGGATGATAAGGCTACCACACTCGGGAATTGAGAACTCACTCATGCCAAAAATTTGCATTGAAAGTTATTATCATTTGATTTTATGAAGGACTTGCAGCTTGATTTCCTGTTCCTACTTGAGGGCAGAGTTGGCCATGTTCAGTAGATCGACTTGACACGATATCCGATTTGTACGTTTTAGAGAAATCGTAGGGGTGCAAGTTTTATCGTTCGGAATTTTTGTCAGCTTATCACGGAGAGAATATGTAAATCACTGGCATTAGGTCGAAGAATCAAGGGTTTTGGCAGCGTTGAGCGCAAGGGTAGCTATCTACTGATGTTGGACACCATGTTCATGTATGTACAGACAGTTGACTGACGAACCAGCAGTGGAATACCAGGGCTGACAGCTGAAATCTCATCACAGAATTTGACTTCTGGACCTAATTATAGTGCAGCATGAACACTAGGCGTCTTGTTGGCCAGACAGTTCGAGGGGCATTTTGTGAGGCAGCGCAGGCCGTGGGATTGGCCCATGATATATATAAGGTGGCGATTTCCAAGTCAAGAAGCCCGTCCACCATCCTCCACGAATCATTCAACTAGGTATCACTATGTATACATGCATTCCCAGACAGAACATGGCAATCTAGTACAGCATAATTACCAACCAGTTCTGGCTCATGGCTCCCACGTCACCCAGCGGCATGTAACTCGAGAGACTACCTAGATAGGTACCTAGTTTGCTTCGCATTCTCGGTCAAAAATACACCCGCTTTATACAACTCCAGTCTAAGAATACAACGGCCCTTACAACCATGCGTCTTGAATCTTGAAGACAGGCGCGACTGCATCATCGTGCATCACGCTTCGTGATCGGTGTGTTGACGAACAACTTGCCCCGGGGTCACATATAAAAGCTAAATACGAGCAACTTGCTTCTTCTATACAAACAGAAGTTTTGTACAGAGTAGTTAGGATGTATCTGTCTGTTTACTATTTGCTCACTTCAATCGAGGCCTGTTACACCAACTGTTGGCATCGCAGCATCCACGGCTGCGTGTGCGCAGATTATTGCGAGAACCCGGCAATAACACAGAGGTCGCCAAGCTGAATATTCCACATCTGCGTGAACATGTTTTCGCGAGAAAAGAGCAGGCTACAATCACAGTTCAATGCCCCTAGGCTCTCCGAACTCGGCGTTCTTAGGACTTTGTCTTCCCCGGCTCGTTCGACATTTGTGTCTAGGGGACCAGCCTCATTGGGGCTTTCTCTTGAAGTCATGGTCTCTGAGACACCCTCTTCCACCCCGAAATGTACCTTCAAACTATTGAGGCAATTGGTCCTCTCTCGAGCGAACTGGAGAATCATAAGACTGCAATCTGCGGCAAAGGCACGGTAGATGAGGATTGAGCTGGCAGAGGTAGCCTAAGCCTGTGAGACACTTTGCGTTGAGCTCACCCCGATCCCCGTCAGTCAGTGTCAAAGGATGTTTTGACAATCCCGCCACGGCTCACGCTCCGCCTGGTCAGTCCCACGCCGCAGCTATCCCTGTGCAAGAAGCATCACAAGACAGCAGCGCATTGAGGTTCAGCCGGCGGTAGGCCGATGTAACACGGAAAAGAAATAACTCGAATTGTAGTCACTTTAGTTACGATAAAGAGGATCTTCGTAGTATAAATGGAATTGATCTAGCTTATAAATAAAGTTTTAAAGCCGCCGCTCGCCGTTCTTCTGGTTTCGTCAAAGGCTATACAACAAGCCATCTCGAAGACTTTCCCCACGGCCTGAATCTGAAGCACTTACGCACCTCCTCCTTATATATACACTCAACAATGTAAGTGCTCAGAGCTATAATCAGGGTTCGATTTCGTTACCTATCACACTGAACCTGGTATTGACTTGGCTTATTATAGACATGTTACGACCTTTTGGCGCAGCCACCTCCAAGATGGTCAGAAATGATGGCCCTAACGCCCAGCCGTTACCTTGTGCCTGCTCCGGCTTGTTGGAACTGAGCCTCAAAGGCCATCCAGCGCCTGTTGGTCAGTGTGCATGCTCCGCAACCCCCCTTATGCACAGGGCCGACGACTTATTTGTTCTAGCTATCCCTCCAATGTTGCCTACTGTATGACCAGAAGAATGGCATTTGGATTGGTTGGCGCTTCAGCTATTTAGTCAAGTACAATTTCGTCTATGAAACTCGCGATGTCAGTGTTCACGAAATGCTATCAAGGAAACAGTGAAGCGCCCTGTGATACAAGCGATACGCATTTGGCAAGACACGAGGAGGAGCAGAGATTCTGCACCTGGAATGCCTAAGGTATTCTGTACTGCCTCATGGGGCACTGCATGAAACAAGGCGCCTGCAATTACGATTCTGTTGAACTTCAACGACGCTCGTGAGGTCACATTCGGGCCTCAAAATCCTGCATTTTCAGCTTCGATTGTTGTTCTCTGTATGTCACATGGCCCGGATACCACCTTCACCAGTAACCTGGACCTCGGGCACAAGATCGCCATCTGTTGATATATGACACGTCTCCTCCGGTCAACCAAAAGATGCCTTATCACAAGCATACAGATTTGATATAGCACCTAGTGGTATCTGAGGACATGGTGCATCAATATCCTTTCAGCCGGGGATGTTGTTGGCCAATGCTATCTGACAGCCTTATTTGCGACAGACGAATCGCGAGAGTCATGTGTGGCTGCCAACGCATCGCGCATCTTGAAGGTTGGGCAACACCAAAGCGGCGTGGGAGCATCCATAGCAAATCAAACCACTAGTTACAGAATGATGCTCTGAGGATAGCGAGCCTCTTGGTACCCAACTACTCATTCTCGCAGTTCAAATGGCGTTGGGTGCGCTTGCTTTTCAGCTCAAATGATTACTGACATGAGGCAACCGAAGCTCTAACCTCTGATTCATCTCTTACGCTTCAACTTCAACACCATCACCATCATCGTGGCTATGGCAGCGACAACTTGCTCAGTTAGTGGCATCGAAAGTCTGCTCGGCAAGGCTGGACTGGCTACACCAATTCCCGAATACCCCGGTGCAGACATAGTACACAATCCGCAGGACATCTTCCGAGCTTACCTCGCCGACATCATCCAGAAGCTTCTGGGATGCGATAAACAAATTGCCTATGATGCCATACAGACCTCCAACATTACGGGCATGGGCGATCTTATCGTTGTGGCTCCAAAGCTTAGACTGAGAGACACCAGGCCTGAAGATTTAGTGATAGATCTTGCTGGAAGAGTACGACCTTTGCATGTCCATTCTCCAGATCGATCAAGACTAACGTGGACTCATGCAGCTCCCGGTATCGCCTCCATTTGGGTGCCCTGTAAAAGACGGCATTCGTCTACAAATTTTCTCCTCTCCAAACACACTCTCCCGACTCTTACTGCCTTATATCAACGACAGGGCTGCCTCATATGGCTACGATGCATCACTTGGACTCACTGACTCCGCATTGCCGGATAGTCCCAAGAAGAAGCTTGTCGTGGAGTTCTCGTCTCCCAACATGGCAAGTGAGTTCCAGGTTTCTCACTTGCGTAGTACTTTAGTTGGCGCTTACATCGCGAACATCCACGCCAGTATGGGCTGGCTTGATGTCAAGATGAACTATCTGGGAGACTGGGGTAAGCAGATTGGACTCCTTGCTGCAGGTCGGCAGAGGTTCGGCTCGGAAGAAGAGTTTGGAAAACAGCCGCTTCGTCACCTTCTCGAAGTCAATCACAAGATACAGGACTTATTCAAGCCAGAATTGGAAGAGTGTAAAAGCGCCAAGGCAAAGAATGAAGATACCACCGAGATTGAGTCACGGGGCTTGTACGCCGAACGTGACATATTCTTCAAGAAGATGGAGGACCGGGAGCCAGAAGCTATCGCCGTATGGCAACGTTTTCGAGATGCAACTGTGAAGGATTACACCGAATCATACGCACAACTCGGAGTGACATTCGATGAATACTCTGGAGAGTCGCAGGCCACGGTAGAGTCAATCGCCGAAGTCGAACAAGCCCTGAAGGAGAAGGGGATTTACGAGGAACATGACGGATCTTGGAAGATCGACTTTTCCAAACACGATGCGAAAGGGCTCTCTGTTGCGGTGGCACGCTACCGAAATGGAACGACCTCTTATCTGTTACGCGATCTTGCAGCAGTTTTTGATCGATACAAGAAACACCAGTTTGATAAGATGATCTATGTTGTTGCGATGGAGCAAGAAATGCACTTCCATCGAGTTACCAAGACTCTTGAGCTCATGGGAAGACAAGATCTTGCTGAGCGCATTCAACATGTTTCTTTTGCTAAGATCAATGGACTTCCAGAGAGACTCAAGGACTCAAAACTTTTGAGTGACTACCTTGAGGGATGCCGCTCGATGGCAGAAGCTGCTCTCGACGAAGAAGAGGAGGAATCTTATCATGTGGACAAGTCCGAGAAGTCGCTGGAACACCTTGGTCTTTCTGCCCTATTCCTACAAGATCACTACCACAAGCGAAACACGTCTTATACGAGTGATCCCAAGAAAATGGTACAGCTCCAGGGGGACACGGGCGCCGCTATCCAAGACTGCTATGCCAGATTATCCAAGAAACTGGAGTCAGTTCCAGCGACCTTCGATCATACGAAGCTAGATTACGCTTCGTTGGAAGAGGAGGACTGTGCTGAGCTTCTGCGCATCTTGCTTCAGTATCCAGATGCAGCACATGGCTCCTGCAGAACTCTTGAGCCATCTTTTATCGCAGTGTACTTGTCACGACTTATTGATCAACTCACATGTACGCTTGATGACGATGACGAGAAAGATTGGACCGGTCTGGAAACAGCTAGTGAGGCGCGATATGCTCTCTATGAGAACGGGAGACAGGTGTTTGAGAATGCGCTGAGACTTCTTGGTGTATCACCACGGAGTGCGTAGGCTCCAAGACAGTCGAAAATGTTGTTACCGGGTGTGGTCCATGTGTTTTGATCTTTTGCCCATCTTTTTATACTAGGTACTGCAATTTAAGCGCTTATTTTGGGTTTTCCTCCAGATTGGATCTGTCTGGTTTAGATATCGCTCTTGAGCTTGATGGAATGTATGATGAATAAGAAAGGCCTTCTGAGTTGACAAACACACGAAATGGTTCGAGCAAGTACATGAGTCCTCGAACGAAAGAAGAGTATCTAGCAAGCCTGTTCCATTGTGTTGATCCGAACTCACTTCGATGCAAAGATCTCATGATGAGGAGAATCTTCTAGATATCATGTTCCTTGTTTGTCTCAATCGAATTGCCTACCCTGGAGGGCCTGGCAGGCGCGGGGCGGAGCAGTTGGAGCTCCACCCAATGGGAAGCTACCTGCATAGACTTGCATCGAATGAGCTAGAAGGCATCCATGGCCCTCTTGTTCCCCACCAAAGATCGCCTGGGGCGACTCTCTCATATTTCATCGTCCAGTAACTTTGACTCTTTGATACCACAGACTCGATATTCAGACCAGAACTGTTGTTCAATAGCTATAACCCTCAGATTCTGCTAATTCTCACACGAAATGGCTTCCGCGGACGAGCTCAAGGCTCTAGGTAACAAGGCCATCGCCGAGAAGAACTTCGATGAGGCTGTGTAGGTTACCACCAGTAACAATAGCGCAACGGAACATCGGGGTTGCTAACTACGACATAGCGCGAAGTTCACCGAGGCTATTGCCGTTCAGCCCGATAATCACATTCTATACAGCAACCGATCTGCTGCCTATGCTTCAAAGAAGGATTGGGAAAATGCTCTGAAGGATGCTGAGAAGACCACCGAGATCAAGCCTGACTGGGCCAAGGGCTGGGGACGTAAGGGTGCTGCTTTGCACGGACAGGGCGACCTCCTGGGTGCCAATGATGCGTATGAGGAGGGATTGAAGCTCGATGCCAACAACGCCCAGCTCAAGAGTGGTTTGACTTTAGTCAAGAAGGCCATGGAGGCCGAAGTTGGTAAGCAATACATCTACAAATCACACAAGTCACAGCAACTGACACTTCTACAGGAGGACCTCAAGATCCCAGCGGTGGCCTCGGCCAAATGTTCAATGACCCTCAGTTGATCCAGAAGCTCGCCTCAAACCCCAAGACCAGCGGTTTCCTCGCCGACCCCTCATTCATGGCTAAGCTCCAATCGATCAAGAGCAACCCTTCAAATGCTTCCGAGATCTTCAGCGACCCCCGTCTGTTGACAGTCATGGGTGTACTAATGGGTGTTGATTTGGAGATGCGCGAGCGCGAAGCCGACCCCAACGCTGAATCCCAAGACTCCCC
The DNA here is from genome assembly GCA_008711595.1 of Fusarium xyrophilum. NCBI lineage: Eukaryota > Fungi > Ascomycota > Sordariomycetes > Hypocreales > Nectriaceae > Fusarium > Fusarium xyrophilum. The sequence continues at coordinate 4,850 of VYWZ01001605.1, read as the reverse complement.
CATGCCCGATGCCCCACCAGCTCCCAAGCAGCCCGAGCCCAAGAAGGCCCCTGAGCCTGAACCCAAGCCCGAGTTTGACGAAGAGGCTATCGAGAAGAAGAAAAAGAAGGAAGAGGCCGACAAGGAGAAGGCTCTGGGTACCGAGAACTACAAGAAGCGCAACTTTGACGAGGCTATTGCTCACTACACTAAGGCTTGGGAGACCTTCAAGGATATCACTTACCTGAACAACTTGGGAGCTGCTTATTTTGAGAAGGGTGACTACGACAAGGCCATCGAGGCCTGCACCAAGGCTGTTGAGGAGGGACGTGAGATCTACGCTGACTTCAAGCTCATTGCCAAGAGTTACGCCCGTATCGGTACATCTTATGAGCGCAAGGGAGATCTGGAGAAGGCTATCGAGAACTACAACAGGTCTCTTACTGAGCACCGAACTCCCGATGTCCTCAACAAGCTCCGCTCCGCGGAGCGCGCCAAGACTGAGGCTGGCAAGAAGGCCTACATTGACCCTGCCAAGGCTGAGGAGGCTCGTGAGGAGGGTAACAAGAAGTTCAAGGAAATGGACTTCCCTGGTGCCGTCGCCGCCTACACAGAGATGACCAAGCGAGCTCCCGATGATCCCCGTGGTTACAGCAACCGAGCCGCCGCCTTTGTCAAGCTCTTCGAGTTCCCCAGTGCTCTCGAGGACTGTGACACAGCTATCAAGAAGGACCCTACCTTCATCCGAGCTTACATCCGCAAGGCTCAGGCCTACTTCGGCATGCGCAAGTACTCAGAATGTGTGGACGCCTGCACTGAGGCCCAGCGCGTTGACCAGGAGCACCACAACGGTGCCAACGCTCGCGAGATCGAGCAACAGCAGCAGAAGGCTCTCTCGGCCATGTACTCTGCCCGTGATAACGAGACGGAAGAGCAGACCCGAGAGCGTTTGATGAAGGACCCCGAGGTAAGATTACTCACCGTTACTCAATAGCTGAAACGTTTACTGACATATTTAGATCATGGGACTCATGCAAGACCCCGTAATGCAATCGATCCTCCAGCAGGCCCAGTCGGATCCCGCTGCTCTCCAGGAGCATATGAGAAACCCTGGTGTGCGGTCCAAGATCCAGAAGCTGATCGCTGCTGGCGTTATCCGGGTGGGTAGGTAAGCGAAGCGAAGCCAAGGAGATGATGGCGACGGTCATGGGTCACAATAGGGAAAATTTGCTTTTTCAGACATGGAATCCCCTATCCAGAATCTCATGGGACGGGGAAGGGATCTGGAGCGTGTGTGATTTTGAGTTGGCAGATTACTTGACGTGTACGAATTAATACGGAGTACCAGGATCATTTGCTGGTTGCTAATGAGAAATGAAACTTTTGAAGCAAACTGATACACCCTTTTTGGGATATCATATGTGATGTGTGTTACCAATGGTCAAATGAGATAGATAGGGTATCTCGTTGCTGGCCTCGCCGCTTCAACGAACGACACATGGCTTGGGAGTTGATATCGTTATTGGGCAACTGGGAGGAAGTTGGTGTAGTATTGCATGCGTATACTGCGATCATCCGTGTTCAACTCCTGATTCCTTGTTTTCCCAAGATCGTGAGGACAATGCGAAGCCTCTCCGGCGTCCGACGCCGACGCCACACCGGTTCGAATAGAGTAACGAATCCCACCAACAACTTCTTCCCAAGAGGACCGAGCAAAGCTGAAGAGAAGAGGATGTACGGGGTACAGCAACTAAGCAAACAGCTGAGAAGCGTGGAGACACTACACGTGGAGGGCACGAGGTAATGCAGGAACACGGCGAGAAGTGATCGGAACAGGAAGAGAAAGAAACGTGTCTACCACGTTTGACGGTCACAAAGAAAGGAGCTTGACTTTCTCACAATAAGCAAAGTGAGAGCTAAATTTGGCGGAGAAAAGGGTCAGAACGGCAAGAGTTGTACCCGAGTATGGAAAAAGCAAAGTTTGGCTCTCAAGCTAACGAATGTCGAGGAGAGAGGAGGGTGTGTGAGACATGGCGAAGAAAGACAACGGCCCGGCTTGAGGACAGAGGAAACGGGTCGGGTCCGAGACATTGAGAAAAAGAAACAAAACACTATTCATGTCCACGGACCGGGATATGAAGAGAAACAAGGTGAACCTGGGATGGCATCAGTTTTGAGTTTCTATGATCTACATACAGTACTAAGACACGTTGCGGAGGTTTGCAGTTTCATGATAACGGTCGAGACAGGCGTTGAACTTTGACATATTGAAACAATAAAACAAGTTATCAAGTTGTTGAGTTATGCTGCTGGTGGTAGTGCATGAAGCTCAAGAGAACAGTGAGTGAGGATGCAGTAGTGAGCAGTTCAAGCTAGAGTCATTACAAAGCTGCCAACGCCAAGAGCTTATTTCTACTATCAATTACTTTACGAGCATTGACGAAAATATTGTATCTCATGCGTGGCGCCTGTATCAAGACGATGTTTCCTTTTCCCAGCCGTTTCCGTTATCGTACATCAATGGCTTTTTAATCGTGGGATGCTCATCTTGTTCGTGTGCGACACTAATCAATGACTCGACTGCAAAGTGATTATGATAACTGACGAACCGAACACGGCGGCCTGCGATTAGCTTTGGTGTCTCTGCTGTTGTCTCGTTGTGTTGGTGTTCTTCCTTTGGTGCGGCTATGAACTGATGTGGCTGCATAGTTCGCTTGGATACGACAAATAAGAAAAGAAAGAGGCTGATGGGATATGATGTTGGTAGCCTTCTATTTGATGATGGAGAAGCTGCAGAATCTGGGAACAGACGAGGCTTGTGGGGAAGAGTCTCTTTCGTGCATGTTGTATTCGGCCGACGGCGAGATCCATATCTGTAACTTATGATGCATGTCTGGGCCTACGAGTTCATATGTATGCGAGTATCTATGCGAGTACAGAGTATCTCAAGAGGGATCATGACGAGAGTCGTCCCTCTCCAGTTTTTGCAGGATCATCGATTCACGGATGCCCTGTTCATCTGTTGGATCTAAGGTTGGAGGATGCCAGAGGTCCGAGAGCAGAGACCAAGGCCATCTCGGAGGAATTTGTGAGTGCGAGATGCTGAGTCACCAGGATGTTTGGGGAGAATACACGAGTGCAACTGTGCAAACGTGCGAGCAACGATCATCTTCGGAGAAGCGAGAGAGAGAGTTTTCTTAGTCTTTGTAATATATCGTAAAAAAAAGATGTCGAGATGGCTGGTGTCTAGTTACTCTGTACTGTCTGGGTGCTACGGTAAGAAAAAGAAAGAAAAAAGGTGCTGCCACTAGGAATGACGAAATTGCCATGATACGATGTGATTAGAAGGACTCAATTTAACGTTGAGATTCTCCATACTATTCCGGTTTGAGCACTCTCTAGCTGAAGGACTGACGTTCATCTTCTGCACAAAGACGTTCTTGTGCCCATTAAAATTCTGTGTCAGCAGAGTTTTGTCACTTACAAGGGTGTGATAGCCTCCCAGCTAGACCCCGGGCGGTGCCGTCGTACCGTATACACTCCAACCCCTGTTTTTCGTTAGCTCATGACATTGGGCGCAGATCGGCAAGGATCAATAACCAACCAACGGGTTTGAAAGAGGTTACGGTGGAGATTGTGAGAGGGGAGAGGTACTTCGATTGTCAGCTAAATACAAGGGTTTTCAGGTACCGATTCCTTAGCTCAATAAACGGTCAAACCGTCTTGTGCCTCGATAACAGCAGCCAATCTGTGGGGCATCGAGTGCACCATTCGCAACAACATATCTTCGGGGACTGCCTCCCAAGCCTTCGTAATAACTTCATATAGCTTCTTGCCTGTAGGCCTGATACGGTAGGTCCTTTCAATACAGTTCTTCATCCAATTCCACACATGTTCAATGGGGTTGAGATCAGGGCTGTGAGGCGGCCAGGGCACCCAATAGGCGCCAGGGAAGAGCTGCTGGATGACTTCCTTTGTGCCCTTTGAGACGTGCGCGGGGGCGTTATCTTGCTGAAGGATTAGTCCTCGGTCAGTGATCCAGAAGTCTCGCAGTAAGGGCAAAATCCTCTCACAATAGGCAGTGCTGTTGATCTTGCCCCAAGACTTCTCCCACACGAGCCCGGGCCCCTTGCGACCGCCTGCAAAACAGCCCCAAAACATCCATCCGTGAGCTCTCATGCGAGGCCTCGCAAAGGCAGCAGGATCCTCACCCTCAAAGACCGTAACCCACTTCTTGCCGCTGTAGATGCCGTTGACCCAAGTCTCGTCGGTCCAAATCCACCTTTCCCAATCACTAGGAAGGAGATGCTGCCACTGGAGAGCAAAGTCGAGGCGTTGTTGACGGCAACGATCACTCAGGAAGATTCTTGTAGGCTGAGGTAGGCGTGCAGCTCCTGCTGAAGACATCGCCCGAGTCAGGGCTCGGTCAGAGTATCTCTCGAGCCAAGGCAGCTCTTCCTTAAGTCGGGACCAAGGCATCGTGCGGTGGGAGCCTGAGGGGGTCGTGATGACTGCCTTCAGGTGGTCAATAATGTGATCAGGCACTGAGGAAGGCCTGCCGGCACGGTAAGAAAGAGGCACGCTCGAAGCCGAGACCGCATACTGAACTTGCCTTTGAGAAAGAGACAGCCGGGCAGCTATCTCGCTGAGGGTTAAGCTCGTATGCTCTCGTAAAATCTTCACAGCGATACGTTCCTCTTCAGTCGTAACCCTATTCTTCATAGTAGCCTGAGTAGGTGACCTTCTAAGTGAAGAGGCAAGAGGAAGAGGCTTTGGTCGAAGCCGAAGGGTGCGCGGGGTGGTTGCTACAGCTCGAAGCCGGTCCACGGGGCGAAGTCGACTGTGAGGGCATTTTAGTATCTGAAAGTCGG
>VYWZ01001604.1:304-20684 GCA_008711595.1 Fusarium xyrophilum | reverse complement strand
GTAAGATATAAGAGGGAAAAGTGCGTCGCATGCTTATCAACCACATTATAATAAAGATATATTTAAAATGCCCTACAAGATTAACTTTAACTAGCTCAATACTTTAAGCTGATAGAATAACCTATAAAGGTAGGCCCGTAAGCCACTTTTAGTGCTATTACGGATCGACTGCAACGGATAAATCGATTGCATCAGGGCCTACTAATGTGGCAAATAACAATCCATCTACCAGCTAAATCCCGAATGTTGCCGATTTCGAGTCAAATGGTCCTCAGCAATATTTGACGTCATCTGTTAGCCGACCGCTTTCGCAGTATCGATCGATTATGTGGCAAACGGCATGTCTTACTTATGTATCTGATTCTTGTATTCTGACCAATCGTCCTTTCTAGGAAAAGGTGTATTCTCAGGGACAGCTGCCTCTAGAAAAGCACATAAATGACTCCCAACCATCACCTACTGTGTACTCTAAGAACTTTCTCTCCTTAGCTGCCAGTCTTACCTGCTCATTATGTCGTCGAACAAGAGCCAGGCCATTCTTGTCCAAGTCGTCATCCCAACAGAGCTTACTAAAGGTTCTGGCCATGACCACCATGGGAGTTGTTTGGTCAATCACCCGGCTGTTGATTAGTGCACAATAGTTTGGTTCATGCTCTTCGCCCATGAATGATGAGTCTTCCGACCGCACCGTCAAAATGACGGCAGCTTCAGTCAAAGGTGCTCCAGTATGGCCAATTTGCGTCGACATCTACGCCGCGGTGTATCAGATGAATCTTGGCTTTGTGAGCTGGATCTTCTGGTTCTGGGTTTGGATTTTGTGGCGCAGGGTCTGGCTGTGGTGTCGGCTCAGGTAGAGAAGGAGGTTCATCCTATCATGTCCCCATGTGGCCAACTTCTCAGCAGCCTGTGAGTAGAGAACCGAAATACCCTGATTCGGCGCCCACTCGATACGGAATGTCCCTTCTTGTTTTATCCACACGGCTTGAATCTCAAACTTCAAAGGTTTCCTTACGGTGATCTTGGTGACGCGCGGAATTCCGTTCTTCAGAGTATTCACAACATCCTTGCTGATCTGCGAGACCTCCTTCATGACCCTCTGAAAGTCATCCAGCGTTGCCATGAGGTCGTTGACTTGTATCTCCATGGTTTCGTAATCCTTCTTCATGTTCATGTACTCAGACTCTGCTCAGTCTTCTCAAGATCTTTCTTCGCTTCCTTGTACGCAGCCTCGAGCTTCTCCCTCTCCCTCATCAATGCATCTAGCAGTCTGATCTGGCGATTCAGATCTTCTCTCTCGTCCTTCGGCATCTCGTCGAGATAAGGCCCCGAGTCCTATGTTGACGAGACCATCGATCGCTCTTCCAAACTGGTCAATCTTTCTAGCTGCTTCGTTGATGGCTGTTTCAATGCTCCGGAATGCTAAGAGGTCCATAATGGCTTTACCCATGTGTCGGAGTTCTGCGTCGACTGCCTTTCGTGCATGTGCTTCCTCGAGATCCAGCGTGTCCTCGGTGAGCTTGATGGACTTGCGAGGTGTCAGCTGATGCGTGTATCTGCAAGAGGGCCAAGTGGTATGTACCCAATATGGCTTGTCATACCATGCACACCAACGCAATTTCGACTCGCACGTTCTCTTCCAAGCACACCGGTCTCTTTCGAGCCCTGTACAAGGTTAGAGTCCGTTGGTGGCTCAAAGGTCAAGTACTCACAACACCACCACTTCCAACTTCTATCCGCCTCTCATAGCTTCTCAACGCATCTCCCCAACTTGCGTCTCGATTATCAATCAATCTCTTTTTCTCTTGCTCCATAGTATCCCTCTTTTGCCTCCTCTTTCTCGATCTCTTCATCATACTTCTTCCTTATCTCCGTCTTTTTCTTTCCTAGCCTTCTTCTTGCCTCATCTCTCCGATGTTCCAACCTGAAAATCTCCTTCGCATTTGTTCCTTGGCCTCCTTTACTTTTTCATAAGCCTCTGCGACCTTATCGAACTTATCATGAAGTCCCCTTAATAGCTTGTTCTCTTCGTCGATCTCTTCCTGCTTCTTCAAGGTTTCTGCAGTGCACTCCTTTTCAAGCTTGTCTCGCTCTTTCTTCATTATTTTTGGCGCAGCTTCCTTTTGGGCGAGCCTTTTAGTCAAGTCGCTCCGTGCATCGTCGATAGCCTTGTCAGCTAGCTTCTGCAGTGCATCAATACCGTCGGTGATGCCTTGCAAGATAGCACCAAAGATGTCAGTCTCCAAGATCGCCTCAAAGCTCATGTCAGCTTCTTCAATGGATTTGTGATTCTTTACCACGACGTCAGCTTTGAGGCTCAATAGTAAGCTCTCGGTCAACTTGATCTTGACATCCAGTTTGAGGTACTGCTGTTGGATATCAAGGTCAACAAACACGCTGATCTCGAGGCTGTAGTATTTGATCTTTCCGTCAATGAACAGCTTCTGCCTGTCCTTGGTCATCTCGATGTCCATGGTCGCTCTGCCAACACCCTATTGCGTTGATGTCATTTCGAGACCGCCGCCCTTGAAGTTGTCAATCCCGGCTTTGGTAACAACGCCGGTTCCATCAAATTTACCGTCGAACTCTCCTTTTTTTACCGAAGCACCACATCTTGCCTCGCACCTGTAGGCCGCGATCGTAATAGCAACCTCAAAACTCGCGCCAGATGAAAGGCAGAGTTTGAGGTTCTTGAGCACCAGCCTTTCCTCCGCTCCTTTCATCTGCTGCATTGCTTGGTGATCAATGAGGACTCCAGCGAGCTGAAGGATCTCCATGGCATCAAGCCTGTTCAACTCGAGCTGAAAGACTGCTTCGGCGCTGGTCACACGTAGACCCATGTCGAGCTTCGCACGGAATTTTCCAATATGGACTTGTCCTCGGAAAACGATTTCACTGAGATTTTGTTAGTACGATATACTGATAATAGGTGAGAGGCTTACTCTAGTCCAGTGACGAGAACAGTCGCATACTTCAGGCCTGTCCAAATCCGAGTCGGGAAAAGACCATGTTCTTATTCAGATTAAACGGATTGACCCGATTAGAGTCATCAGACATTCTCCTACCAACTCGTCAGCCATACATCATCGCGACTTTCAACAGACTTACAATTCCCCTGTTGCACCCGTACAGCTCCCAACAATGACTCCATCCACAGAATTGGGGTCTGAGTCTATGAACGTTAAAGTCAACGTTGCGTGGATATTCAACTCTGGCCCCGTAAGTGACTTGACAGCGATGGTAGTACCGAAGGTGCGGAGTTATGCAGTATCCGAAAGTCGCGGCTAAAACACGTCAGTACGATGCAGCGTAGATATGCTTAGAGACTTACTCTGAAAGACTCGGGGAGATCAATAGTAGCACTGATTTTGCCGTTCGAGGTTATGGATAAGATGAGCGTGAGTCCTACTGTCCTTCCAACTTCTTCTTTCCGTTGAGTTCCTCCAGTTGCGGGAAGGAGGGGATAGTTGCACAAAGCTGTAGGCCTATTCAAAATGTTAGCTCAAGAGTTCACAGTGTCGGATCTGTACTCGCCTTTGACAACGGGATGGTTGTACGCGTCAACCGTTCCCAATACGTCCCAATTATCTGGCGCCTTCTGTTCTTCCTCATCCTCCTCGTCCTCTTCTTCCTTGTCTCTGTCTTCATCTCCCTCATTCTGCTTCGAATCCTCATCAGGCTTCCTTTCCTTCTCATCGGTAACGGTGAAGATATCAAGGCTATTTATCCAAACATCCCCATCTGGCACCCTAATCCTAACCGCCCCGGGCTTTATCTCGCCACTCTTCTCTTAATTACCATCAGTCTTCTCATCACTGTCCTCATGTCTTTTCCTGTCGTCCTTCTTTTTCTTCTTCCTCTTATGAGACGAAGCGATGAGTGCAATGTTCCTCAACTCGAGGTTGAGAAAGTTACCCTCTGGAATAGCATTCCAGATCTTTCTTAACCTGACATTCTCGATCGCACCGAATGCCAGCCACTCCCTCTTCTCTTTATCCATCTTCTGCTCAGTGTAAAGCCTGAGCGTGATGGTGACCTTGTTGGTTTCAACCACGCCCAGAATCCCGAACCGCTTGTCTCTCTTAGCTTTCTTCATCTTTTTATCCATCTCCTTCTTTTCAGATGGTGTCTTGGTAGGTGGTTTGTCTCTTTGACTTCGTCAGACTCTTCTCTACCACATAACCATCCTGATCCTCGCCGGGTACCTCGGGTTTGTTCTATCCAGTTGGACTTGACTCCTTCTTTTCACCGTCACTCTTCTCATCAGTCTTCTCATCGATTTTCTTTGACTTGAATCCCAAGAAGATCTTCAACCCCGCCTTCTTGATCATGATCTCAGTGTCAGGGATCTTGACATCTGAGATACCACCCTGGACCGTCACCCCCTTCACTCGCAAAGGTAAGGCTCCCGACTGCGCTCGAGTGTCCGTTAAGAGTGACTTTTCCATCGAGTTCAAGCGCTTTCCTGTGGTCTTCTTCTCTTTCGACTTCTTGCTCGACAGCTTATGTTTATCTCTTTGAAGGTGATTTCGTTACCTCCGGCCGTCTTCTGACCGTCCGCTTTCTTATCGTCGCCTAACTTCTTCGTCTCCTTTGCAGGTAGCTTATGTCCCGAGGTCTGTGCGTGTATGTTCTTGATGTCAGTTATTGTAAGCTCACCTACCTCGGCCCAAAAAGTTGCCATCTAGTCATGTTAGCAGTTGACTATCTACTTCTCTCCCTAACATACCTCGCGATATCTGTCCTTGGACCTTGAACGTTCCGTCTCCCAGCTTCAGCTTCACCGACAGTTCCAGTTTAACCGTGCTGCGAAAGTCGCCTTCGTCAAATGATGCCTTAAGCTCCGCATCTTCCATCCGGCGCGCGATGTTAGCAATGTCTTGGTACTAGCATCTGGACGTACCGTAACGTTCTTGATGCCGTAGATATTCTCCCACTTATCCGGTTTGATAAGTAGATTCCAGCTTCTTTTGTGCTTGGCCTTGCCGTTCTTCTCGATTGATGCCTAAGGCTTATGACGCCTCAACGAGACATATCAAGCCAACACACTGAAAGTTCCCATTTCACTTTAGCTTTTAGAAGGCGATATGCGCGTAGTCTCAACAAAGATAAGTCTCCCATCATTGGTCTTATTATCGCTATTTTTCGGTTCCTCGGGCGTATCAACAGCATCCTTCTCAGGACCTACTGATGAGTCAGTTTCATGTAGAGTGTATTGTCAACACAAACGCGGTTGAAGCAGACATCTTCGATCTAGACGCATACAGTGACCCGACCCACCTTTGTGCTTGTACAACTTGGCAGTCAGGCCCTTGATCCCCCAAAAGTCATTGATGTCTCCAGGCAAGACGAACTCCTCCATTTTAGAATCTCCCAAGTTTTTCCTCAACACTTTCATCGTCATTCTTCTCCTCAGGGTGACCCTCCTACCTTGAGAGTAGTCAGTGCCCAAGCAAGAGGCTAAGAGCCAGATTTGCCTGGACTGTGAAACGCGGAGCTCTAAGTCGAGGGTAGATCCATCGCAGCAGAGTCGGCACTTTTGATGTCGGTGCCACCTCGACGTTCGTCGGGAAGGATAAGAAAAGGAGATGGAGGCTTTATCGTCTCATTGTCCAAGATCTTGGCAACCAATTGAGCCGGCTGTCCCTTGCTCGCTCGACTAGGCTGTACGGGAAGGTCGGCGAAGTCATTTATGCCATCATCTGGAATGACAAGACAAAGGTTGTGCACAACAGCGCTTCCGACGACTGTAGCTCGCTGAATAGGAGGGATATCAGACTTTGTGGTTCTATTTCACCCTGCGTGTGCTAGTGCCAGCATCAGGCGATGTCCAGCCCCTTATCAGTCTCCGAATCGATCTCAGACAGTTCCGGGATGTCAACATCAGGTGGAAAAGCAAGAGTGAAGATCCCATGATGCGACTGATGAGAACATCGAGAGGTGGCGTATCAATTCGGTCCAGGTCTCTTCCCATTGCATCCCCAGGAAGGGCCGAATTCGGATCTGTGCTGGGTGGGACGAGGTCCCATTTCGGTGGAAACTCGTAGCTCGATTGAGATCCCATGATCAGAAGTGTGACTGGTTCGAGATGATTGAGTAGCTTGGAAGATTGATTACAATTGATCGCTCGCGAAAGAATCAGCAGCCGGGCTCTCCATAAGTACAAGCAATCAGCCCCCACAGCTGGTGCAAACAGCGAGTGAGACCCAAATGTCGCAAACTGAAGATCGATTGATCACTGGATATCGGTCCATCGAAGCGCGCGTAAAACCTGTTTATCCACAGCCCTAATGCTGTCTCACATGTGAGTCTGTACCATTGAAGACTAGACATCTCTGTATCTCAATGTTGATCTTCCCAAATGAACAGCTAGCTAGCCAGCTTGAATTTCTGTCACTTCTCGCTTTGAACTAGCTGTGGCGAGGCACAGCTGAGACATTTGAATGGTGGTGATCATCGCTGGCGGTGAGGTCAATCGAGCCAGCTGAGACGGTAGACAGCTCATCGCGTCAACGTAGCTATGTCAGAAAAAGGTAGATCGGAGAGCCGTCATTGTATTCGACGAGTTACGATACAACGAGAGGCAGGGAATTTGGATGGAACACAGCCCGAGATAGAGGATGGAGAAAAGATCGTCCTCAGCTTGTGGTAAGTTAAGAGACAGTTAATGTATTGCCTGATCTGGGCTACGCTAGCTGCGCTATTGAGAACTAAACATCGTGCCGCCGCGGGCCGCCTGCTGTTGTCATCCATCCCATCGCCCTCACTCACCAATCGATTCGATTGACAAGAGACGCGACTATTCTAAACGTGGAGAAACAAGAGAATCATATTTCGAGTTCCACATAATCTATAAACATAATATTGAGCTTTCCGAAGTTACCCTGAGTGGACCACATAGCATTCCACGGATCTCGAGTGAGACCAGCCAGATATGCCAAGATATCTAGGCTGTGATCACCCGAGACACATGATCTCACAGCCAGCATACAGTCATGCCAGTCACGAGATAATCCTGCAAGCAATTGATTGATTGACTGACTTGATGTGTCTTAGAATAAAACATGTTTTTACCAAGAGTCACGATGAGACGAGGCGACAGTATTCGAAGCAACAGGGAAAGCTTTGCTGCTCTAGGGTATTTGCACTATCGCCATCGCGATAAGGATACTTGTCTCGGTAATTTCTGGAGAAGCATGTCATTTCACCCGTCATCATTCATCATGTCACGATGGGCAGTCAACCCGAAGCTACAATACCGCTGTAAATGGAGTCCTGCTGTCCTCAATGATCAAGATAGAAATATTGCAGGCATTCAGACGGCAAAACAAGATAGAAGCGAGTTGAAAATAGATCTCTCCGCCGAATCTTGGATAATGATATAGATAGAAAGCTTGGCGTAGAAAAGGAGAAGGAGAATTTCTGCTTTGTCATCCCCTTCCCAGCCTTAAAATAACAGCCGGGGCCCCATCGCGCGCAGGGCTCACCCTAATTATTGATTAGCGGAAAATACAGAGTAAGTTACTCTGTATCCTGCTCCGATTTTATCTATACGAGGTTTTTTGCCCACTTCCCCTGGTCCATTTACGAGAAGCTGCCCGTCTCTCTTCAATAAGCTTTACAAGTGAAAACTCTGTTCAATTGGAACTTTGGTATCGAGATGAGAGAAGTTCAAATACCTGCGCAGACATAATCATTAAATTTGCACGGAACAATGCAGAAGTGAAGAGGAATATCACCAAACTGATATCCGTAAATCTGCTGAAACTACAGAGTACGGAGTACAGAGTATCAGCGTTTCTGAATTTATCCGAACCCCGGCTGGAGCCAAAGTCCCAAGACTTGGGATGAGAGACCATCAATGCGGTACGTAACGGTCTCTCCGAGGCATAGAAACGCATGTCATCAAAGCGCTGACGGCGGGAACCCGGTCATTCCGACCGTTGGCAAACACAACAGAGAATACGTGTACAGATACGAAGACAGTGAGGCAAAAGGTTCTGTTTGGAGGAAACGCTGCTCCTGCAGAAGTTTACGTAAACACGCAGCCAGCCACAGAGTTTCTGGCTGCGGCTTTGAATCATGAATTATTGATTATTGGGGGAGGACTGCACCAGTGCACAGGGAGCGAGCCATACCCGCCGCCTGGGTCATCAATCTGACGTTAGCTACGGGGCGCTAGTACCTGATTGTAAGCAGGGATGAGCCCCGTAGAACTAGCAAAAGCCCCGGCAGTTCTATGACAATGTCCAACATATATAAGTTACTCTGTACTCTGTACTCTGTACTGCCTTCTCTACCGTTCTATCCTCCAACTTGCGGTGACCTTGTCACACCCCGCAAACCGCTGCTGCCGCCGCCATATTCTGTCCGGACATTCGGTCTTTACTGTACACTTCATTACCGCCAAGATGCCAGGCCGTACTTCTCCAACACCTAGTGTCATGACACAAGAAGCCTACCGAAAGCGAAAAGAGGAACAGAACAGCAAAGATGAAGAAGAGAACATCAACTACGATTCCGACGACGACAATCATAAACCAGAGAAGCAAAACGATCAGCGAAAACGTCAAGAAGCGCACCTCGCGGGGTACCGACAACAAATGATGAAGACGACCGAAGGCCCCCCATCAATAGAACACTCGCGCATCCCCTCCATACAAGGCCCATGGAGGAACACGCCCGACGACGATAGCGACGACGATGTCCCGCTGGCCATGCTGCAGGCTCGAAGTCAACGCGATTGCATGTCTCGCTTGGCCGGTGTTCGATCGAACCCCAATCTCCGCGCTTCCGCACAGCAACTCATGATGAGACCTGGTTCGGCGCTGGGAAAGCCCGATAACAGCTCACATCTCCGCTTACCATCCTTCGCATCGAATCTCCCCCAAGACCCTTTCCAGGACCCCTTCCAAGACCCCTTCCAAGACCCCTTCCAGACAAAGAAGCCTATGTTTACGGGCGGTCTGATCAGCGTCATTGCAAACGAGGAGCGCGCTAAAGCTTCGCGACGGGCAAGTCCGACTCCGAGCGCTAGTTTCCAAACACCACAGAACCCATTTGCTTTGACGGGTGCATCGCCATACATGCCCTCACCGTACGGCGCGCCAATGCCGCATCAATTATCTCGGCCGCAAACGCCTTCTAGGCAGATACATCAGCAGATGCCAAAAGGCATTCAGGACCAGATGCAGTTCATACAGACAATGACGTATGGCGCACAACATCCGTTTAATCATTCACGGGGTAGCATGCCACAAAGACCAGGGACTAGTGGGAGCATGGCTCCTACAGTGAAGCCCGCGCTGCCGGCCTATGGCGGATATGCGCAGAGCATTCCGCCCGCGGAGAGGAGTAATGTCGGGTTGCCTAGTCGATACAGAGCGGTGTCGAAGCAGAGGGCGTAATGGATGACAGACTGGGGGAAGCGGCATGACGACTGACGCGAAGAAGAACGCGACTCCAAGACTGTGCTACATATTTTATCTATCTACAGGGTATTCAGCGTTCAAGATGCATGATTAGAATACACGGCCTGTATAATAAAATTCTTTGTCATTGATCATAAATGAATCTCGAATATCACTATGAACCATCACGATCTGTATTTCATGTCCGAAACCTATGGTGCTCACTCTTATAAGGTAAAGACAGCCTCACCTCTCAGCGCAACCCAAGCTTTTTTCAATATTAGTGGGAGCCAGTCAATTGCCGTTCAGCCCCTTCAATCAACCAGTTCTTAACAACCTGTACTAATTGACCGGCGAAACAGTGAGCATCAGCCTTCTCCCCCTCGGAGCTATATTGAATCGATCCTCCATCTCCATCTCCCAATCCTTCATTTCCTCCGCAACTCCAAGCCTTGAACCAGAGCGCATGACCTCGCCTACAGCCCAATAAAGCTCCTGCCACGCGAGATTCTGCCCGATACAATTCCTCTTACCGAGACTGAACAGTGAACGGTGTAAGAGCAGATTTCATCTCGGGAGTTTCGTTGAGCCACCGCTCAGGTACGAATTTTTCTGGGTCGGGGAACACTGAGGCATCGTAGTGGTAAGCCAATTCTGCATTCCGATAACGGTGCCTGATGGTAGAGTGTATCGGCCGAGAGTTAAGGGCTCGGTGAGGAGGCGAGGGATGGTCGAGATAATCGTGGGATGAGCGCGGAATGTTTCCTTGATGACTGCGTTAATGTACGCGTTGTTTCTGATGGCCACAATATCGTCATCAGGTATTGCTAGTGCTTCCGTGCGCAATCGCTCCTGTATAGCAGCGTTCTCCGGCTTTGAGAGCTCATACAGCAGGTATGTCAATGTCGACGATGTAGTACCCGAGCCAGCAAACATGTACCCCATAGCTTCCTCAAGAAGCTCCTCATGAGGGACTGCAGTGAGTATGGGAGACTACTCATCCTTCTTCGTGCGGCATGTTGTTGGACATTTCTATTGTGTCGAGTCAGATATCTGTCCTTACCATATGAAGCCAAGGAAGAAGAGGTGACAGAAACGACCACGATACTCACATCATCTGGAAAATATTGTCTTTACCCACAAACGCAGCAGCTTCATAGAAGTCTGGGTTTTTGATCATTCCCTTGGTATTGAGATAGATGGTGCGCAGGTGTCTCCAGTCACTGATAGATACCTCATTTGGACCAGTTCGTACAACAGGGCCTTACTTCTTGTGCAATTCCTCCAGCTTCTGTATTCCGGCTGTTGTATGAGCATAAGCTACAAGGGAATGTTCGGAGGTGCACGTACGCAAACGCGACGGCCTTGCACGGTGCTCAGCCAAACTGATGCTCCGGTGAGCTTGGTGGCGGACGGCCCAGGCACATGACGAAGAGAACTGAAGAGCGCAAACGGCCGATGACCTACAACGCTGTTGATTACATGGTGGGTGATATGAGCGGGGATATAGTGACTGACTTTGATTGATAGACAGAGCAGACATGATGATAGTGAGAGCACTGCGAAGAGAGCTTCCCGAGAGAAGTCCGGCATGTTATCAAGCACGGCGCGCATACTGAAAGATAGGAAGATTAGAAGTGAGAAAGTTGAGACCGCTATTGTATTCTAGGCTAGACTCTAGACATGTACAGTCGATACTTAGGTAGTCGAGTAAGAGGAGACATTCATAACTCCATTTAACATGAGTCTTGATCTTTTTATATAGCCAGAAGCCCGGAGATCCTTGCGGGGTCAGATAACTGTCTGCCCATTAGGTACTCAGGTCCCTCATCGCCGTGAAGCAATCGGGATGTGGACTGGAGTCCCGTTCTCACAAACGAGGAGACCTGATACCATCGACATCACTAAACGGTAAGCATCAAGCGAAAGAAAAAGACTCCCTTGGCTTATTATGTAACTAACGTGTCCCCTCATAAAGACCCTCTCTTCATGCTGCATCATGCACAGATCGATCATTTGTGGTGGATCTGGCAGGAGAAGAGCCCTGAGCAGCGAAACTCGGACTTTTCGGGGCATACGCATTCTTGCGTCTGGCGCAACAGATACGAAAAAGGCAAGCTTGAAGGACAAGATGCCTATGCTCGGCCTCGGCCCTGATAAGCTTGTCTCCGAGCTGATGACAACGTGTCCAACTTGCTGAGTTATCGCTATGAAGTATGAATGATCAACTTGAAAAATTGCTTTTTGAAGAGAACACTAAAATAAACTCAATAAGGACTCTTCTAAACTTAGACTGAGTTGCCTAAGTCTTTTCATTACTTAGGCTAAAGGTCCCAAGATTTCTTGCCTCTGCGTGCCTCTTTACTAAGCTCTCAAGAGCACTATCTCTCAGAAAAGCTATAATGAAACTCCTCCATCTGGCTCATTTTCTGAAATGAATTCCTCAGAGTCATACCCTCGATGCGAAGTCAGTACCTGATCTGACGATGACTGTTGATCTTCAAATTCATCGCTCGAAAACGCAATGTTGTCGCAATCAGACTCTTCATCATCTGAGTCCAGATCTGCACAGCTCTTCGGTTTGAAATTGTATTCGCCATCATTTTCGGAACGCTCAAGGTACCCAACTCGGGAGCGTAGGCAACTTTGGTTGTGTGTATGATCAAGTTCAGAGTTCTCAGTACAGGAAGGAGTGCTGGAAGACCAGAAGATAAATTCCGCAATTATCACAAGAGGCGTCATCACCACTGAAGCAAAGCCAGCAGTGCGTGCATAAGCTCTGCCGTAGCGTCAACTCAAACGCGGCCTCCGCCTCTTCGTTTGAGAACTCTGGCCAAGGCTCGTCGTGCCAGTAAGGGCAGCGCTCCTCCCTACCTCTCCAAAGCGCTTCGAATATTTCACGGCTATAGCCAATTTTATAACTTGCTTTCCGCGGGCGATCGAGCCGGAACTTTGAGATGTCGTGACCGCAAATATCCAGCACACTGTCCGATAGATCACCCACCAAAGAGGACTGTGACATGGAGCAGGGCTTACATATGCCTCCATATGCGAAGTCGGAAGCTGTCTTACCCCAGAGATCGGCCGCACAAGGGTCGGTGCCCCTCGATATGAGATACGTCAACATGTGTCGTCGCTCTAGTACCCTTGAGAATGATCTTTTCTTTCTTGAAAAGAACCCGTGAAGGCCACTCCGTCTCCCCGTACAAAGGTTCAAGCTGTAGCCTTGGCTGATTAGGAGATCCAAACTTTGTAGCTCCTGCTCTGGATTTTAGTCTTCTGCTGTGGAATTTGGCCATGCTTGGCAAATGCGACATATGGGATTGAAACTCCGATTCGTAGGGCCTGGAGCTAGGAACGGGCTAACACAAAATGTGCGGTATAGCATATTCCTGGTCTATTCAATTTACCAACGAGCTCGTTCCAGATTGTGTAATGAAACTCTCACCTCAATATCGGCAGTATACGTCACGTTATTGGGAAATACTGCCTGACCACCCCCCAATTCAACAGTCGGATCCGCTCCAGCACATAAAAGAACTTCAGAAAAGTTGATATCGTAGCGATGTTCGTATGCTATAATCAGAGGGTTCCTTCATCTTAACAACCATTAGCTTAAGTTCGATCTAAGGACTCTGGAAAAAGAATACGTTTCCCTGGTGTGACTTTGGTTATTGTCTTGTACAATCTCGTCAACATCCAAGCCTTCCTGTATAAGAAACCTTAACAATAGAAGATTTCCGACCGCGTGCTTAGATGGCGCGTATGATAGATAGCTTGATACAAATTGCAGATAGTTGATTAATGCATAGTGAGTGCTTGCTTACATGTAGTAAAGATCAGCCATTCTCATCATGGTCATGAAAGCTAGCTTGATTCCCAACTATCAATCTCATAAGATCTTGAACCAAGCCAGTTGATGCCACTTGGAAAACGTGCGAGTTGTTGGGGAGAATCTGGCAGACTATTACTCGCGGCAACATGCTTGTAAATCGATCGAACAAAAGTTGGCCCCGGTTCACAGATACGGTGATCATCTTCCTCTTGGTCTTAGACTTTACGGTTAGGTTTCCAAGGAACCCCCATCCGCTTACTTTGCTGTGCAGCCCGTCTTGTGGCATTGAAAAAGTTGTCTCCGTCGTTTTGCTATCGTGACTGCAAGGACATTGTCGCCGGTGTCCATTTCTTTGCGTTTCCTTTGCTGAAGTATACCAACTCTTAGCTCAATAGCCTCAAAGGAGTTCATTGGCACTTTTCAAGTTAGCCACTAGTCTCTTATATGGCAGATAGAATTACCGGCTTGGTTGACTCTCAAAGATTGGGCCGAGAAAATGAGACTTGTGAATAGCTTCATCTCCTTTGAGACATCTGCATCGTTGTCCAGATCGCCTTCCCCCGCTTTTGTAGATTGTGCATCATCCCGAACAGATTACAATAGCCGCTCCAGGTCGTCGAATATTTCCTGTGTATCATCAAACTCAATAATGCATGGCTTCTTTTCAAGTAACCGCATCAAACGAGCGATGGTGTCATCCAAAGCGGTCTGCTGTGAAATAGATGAATTCTAGAGGCGTCGAACTCCTCTCAAAACATGTCAGATTTATCCTTGGGAGATACGAAAAGAGCACAAAGAAAAACCTGGCCATATGGCCCAGTTGGTAAACATAGGCTATAGCCTCAAGTAAGGCTGCGATGTCTACACCTCCTCTCTCACGGCTATGCAGGAACTGCTCAAAAGTTCTCAATATCGATTTGTTGCTGGACCATAACCTCATCAATAACAAAGGCTATCGCCCATACGATAAAGACAAAGAGTTGTATCCAAGTGAAGACACTTGGCCAGAACTACCGGGCTTCTCAGCTTCTGGTCATTCTGGATGTGGATTGTGCAAATTAGTCCGACGCACTCTTGCTTCACAGTATCCTTCGGTCGAGTACGAAGGGCCTGTAACTGTCCGGGTGTCAAGGTCGGCAACGCTAATTCAAGTCGAGCCGAGGAAAGTTTTCGATTACTCCGTCACCGTATATGACGAGTCTGATTGGTTAAGGCCACTTGCGTATACACAGTTCTTGCCATGCTGTGATGACGGTACGTATGGCTTTATCTTGAGCAAGTCATGATGTACTAACCATGGGTAGATAGTATGCCCTTTCTGCGCCATCCTCTCACAGAAGTCCTATCAGACCAAACACTAGACTTTACAAAAACGTGTATTCATCATTGTTCATCGATCTGTCATCCATGGGAGCCTTCTGGCTCGACTCCAGCGCGACTGCTTGACATGGCCGAATACAAAATGAAAGGACGCATCAAGCTTATACAGACGGAGGATTGCCGAGGGTGAAGTATGGAGCGCTGAGCCACTGCTGGGGAAAATGCAGATGATGCAGCGTATCAGCCCAAGACAAACTCCGCAAGCTTGTCGGAGAGACTCGACGGATTCGGCATTGACGCCATGTCTCCCGTCGTTCGCGATGCTATCATAACTTGCGACGCGTTGGAGGTGGGTTACTTATGGGCCGATGCGCTCTGTATTTTGTAGGGCAAGGCTGATATAGCAGACCGGGAGATGGAAAGCCAGAAGATGAACGAGATCTTTCGCAACGCCTATGTTACGCTTTGCCCCTCGTCATCGAACGGCTGCCGAAGGGGCTTTCTTGGTCAACGCAACCGTCACCCTGGCATCCATGTTAAGACCCCAATAACCTCAAATACTGTATTCCAGAACGAGAGTCGAGAATATTCCATCATCCCATGCGACGTCAAGGCGATCACACCCTCCTTCATGTTCACCTTTGAGTTCACGGATTCCAAGTGCTACAGCCGCGCGTGGGTATGGCAGGAAGTCAACTTCACCGCTAGACTGGTCATCTTCGGCCTGATGTTTGTCTTCTTTCGGTATCCGGAGATTCTGATCTGCGAGAAGGGCGCAAGAAACGACACGGCAGTTATCCAGAAAGGACTGAACGAGTACCACAGTAAGCGATACCAAGATGCACAGCCGTTTACATTCTTCAGAACGTGCGTGGAAAGCATCTCGACCATGGATATCAGCTTTGAATCAGATCGCTTAGCTGCAGTGGCAGGTGTTGCCAAGCAGGTTTCTCGAGCGACGGGTAGTGAATATGCTGCAGGCCCATGGGTCGATGACATCTTCAAAAATCTTATATTTGAGAGAAATACTCGTGACAGGGGCGGGCTTGAGAAGTACGTTGAGTCACTGCGGGATAGGCATCTGGCCATAGGACCTACATGCTCGTGGCTTGGGCATAGAGGTGGAGTCTATTGCGACTCGAACTTCTCGTCTGTGAATCGCGAGACTTTAGAGCTTAATGGTGGAGATTGGGAGTGCGAGTGCGACCTCGACATCACTACTGACAAAGTTGGCGACAACTTGTTTGGCCAAGTACGCCTCGGCTCTATAGCGGTGACCACAAAAATGTCATCTTTTGAGAGAAATAGCAGCACACCACGAGGAAGACGATGATGAGCTGATAAAAGAGATGCTGTTTAGTGTTTACGCTAGAGTATAGCAGCCAAATTGCCTGCGGTATTAAATGGAACTGGGACGTTGATGTCACGGACACGCCAAGGCATTTCGCCGACAAGATTTTGGTCATCGCGTTCTCTACTTGTTTGTATGAGCTACACATTGGAATTGAAAACCTGTACGGATTGATGGTGCATCCGGCGGAGAAGACAGGGGCTACATTTGTTGTTTTCGGATCCTCTGGTCCCCCAGGTTTCTGCGTTTTGTGATTCGAGCAGGAGGGCTCTCGGGCTCCGTTGTGATCTCCGGCTCGGGTGCTGCTATTGTTGTAGCTGGAGGGGGAGGATTGGTGGGCTCTGCTGTCATCTCTAGCTCAGGAGCGGGAACAGGCGTGTTTGGGCTTGCAGGCTGATTTGGCTGAGGGTTGGGGATGATCGGAGGAGGGTTGCGGTCATCAGCTGGGATCTCTTGTTCTTGTCTTGGAACAAATACTCTGAGATAGGTTGTGTGAATATGGCTGCACCAGAGGAAGTTCTTATTCGAGGCTTGCACCAACTGCTGTAGCACCCAGCCATAATGCTGCAAAGGCGCTGACCTTCCAGTGTACCGTCATGATGGCGGTTGTGTTGACAACGAAAGAAAAGAAGATGATGGACCAAGAACGGCCAAAGGGGTTGAGGAGAAGAGTTTGATGAAAAGTCAAACCTGATACTCCTTGGCAGCTAGAGTAAGAGTATCACAATATATACGGGATGACTTGGAAGATCGAGCAGTGTCGTAACTATTGGAGGATAGAAACTCCTCTTGCACTAGCATAGACTGGCTCATCCAGGATTATCCAAGCTCAGGGCAGGTCCGGCGACCTTTTCATTGTCTCGGCGATATAAAGAAACGGTCTTTATGCACGGTGCTGGGTACTTTTTCTCACAATCGTCTGATTCATTGAGATGTCAAGGATCTTGAAGGTCTTGGTGAGTTGGGCAATCAAGGCCAAACGGTTCTTTGTCGGGCATGCGAGTCAGATCTTCTCTTAGCTATAAAGTTCAAGTATACCGGCTCGTTCTGATCTTTGTATAGGGGAATAAACTTCGAGCTCTATGAATTAAGCTGAAACACGTGCCTCCGTATAGCGAGGGTCATAGTCATCACCCTCACCGCTGACAGCTAAACCTGGTATACACAACTTCTGGATTTGCATCAGCACGAAACGGGTATAGGGAAAAGCAGGTCTGGAAAAGCGTCGGATCCCTTCTTAGATCTCCAAAAGGCCTTTGAACAGGGGTTCCATGCGACCCGCAATATCAACAAGCTTGCCGATCCTCAGGGTATAAGAAGACTTCTAACATTAAACTGAGGTACTAAAAACACTTAGTCTAAGATCCTCTAAAACCTTACTAAGTTTACCTAAGTTTACTCAAGGCCTTTTATTACCTGAGATAGAGGTCCTTAGTTTTATTACATTCCCTTGCCAATTAAGGCCTCGGTCTCAGGGCTTCCGGTTCCAGGGTTTTCGGTTTCAGGGGGCAGGTGCTCTCAGGTTCGGGATGAGTAGATACTAGTGAAAGAGTCGAATCAGGCGGAAAGTGGTAGAAGCCAATACCCTCAATGGGGTGATTGAAGAGGGCAAGTGTCAGAAGGCTAGTGATCCGCCTCGAGGGGAAAGATGCCCAGGAGAACCGCAAAGAGAATAGTGAGTGTGAAAAGCTTTGAGACAAAACCTCACCCGTGATATTTACATCTTCGGCATCACTTTAATGCCAGTTGATCTCGCATTTTGCTGCCTTTTTCGACTATCCTTATATGTTGACTTGTCATATCTAGAAATACTATATTCACATTACTACTCCGATCTGCGTGTGCGCGCCGCTTTAAAATGAAGCTAAAGAAATATTTCTGACTTAGGGATAGGCTTTTAGTACTTAAGTAGAGCTATTGAATAAGCGTGGCACTGGTATAGCATTGGCGTAGAACAGGTCAAATAGTAAATGGAAGGGAGCAAGAAGTAACAGATCTCATAATAGTTTATATAATTGACCGCAATCGTAGTGCCAGGACCTTGGAGGCCTTGGTGAATCGTCAGCAACCAGCCAAGCAGCGAGCATGGCAGCCCGCACTTTGGTTAAAAGTGCTTCCAAGTCCTCTGAACGTGGCGCCTGTCACATAAAAAGGGTCACAGTTAACACCCTTACCGTTGTCAGCTAAGACTGCTATATATAACTTTTGAACTTGCACCATCTCTCTCAGTGCCATGTTAGTTGTCCTGAAAGCATATCTCCACACACTCACTCCATGGCGCTTTGCATCCGTTGCAAATGGGTAGTAGTTTCGGCAGGAAGGACTGGAGCACGTCCCAGGAACGCCTGGCGGCCCAGAATATGTATATGATTCTGGGCTGATCGCATGGTACCAGTCGTGGCTTGGTCCATACCAATCCAATTTTCTGACATAAATCTTTCTCTCATACAGAAAGCACAGACGGGTGATCGATTTATTGAGTCCGTAGTGGCGAGGCTCACAAAACACCGACAAACCGTTAGTGCGCTTCTCCCGATCGTCACGGTCCCTCAGCTCGTCGGCTTTGGGCCATCTTCTGATGGGGATCCACATCCTATCTGCTGCTGTAGGGTTATCTGGGATGACAAAAGCATCGAATTCAAGAGGAGCTTGCGTGCTGCGCTCTGAAACAATACACTGCGCTCCATGCCGGCGTACGGACTGGATAGCCTCGAGTACTTGGTCGGTGCTATTCTGACCCGTCACAAGATTCCGACATGTCTCGGCCGAGATGACAGTTAGTGACGGCGACAGACTAAGATTGCCGTAATCAGAGCCAAATATCTTGGCACCAGGGATTTCGTTATGATGGAGATCGTTTCCAAATGACTTGGATGTGTGCAGTTTTCAATCTCGTTGAACCCACCGGCTCGCATAGTCTGGGGTTCTATGTCATGCCAAAACAGCACCTTATGTTCGCATAGACGAACATAACCCGTTTTGGTAATGCATGATCGATTTGACTCTTTTTGTATTTCTTCACGGGAAAAACATGAAGATGGATGTTCAACAGAGCAGCTGTAGCAGTATACCCAATCTTTGTTGTCTCGAGCGGCAAACCTGCACGTCAATGAAACACAACGTCTCTGTCTCTTGTCGACTTCCAATTGGCATCCTTCACAGATCTTGTTCCTTCTGGTAAGATTTGCGAGTCTTGTTGTATCTTCGCGTCTTATCTTGCGCTCAAAGCAATGGGCTTTTCTGGATATCTAGTTACTGTGCTTCAATCCGGCAATAGTAGAGTCAGTTCTATAGCCGACACACCATGCACAGCAATTCCTGTCTGAGAAAGAATGTGATAGAAACATCTTATCTTTAGTCAGACGTCTGAACTGCCGGGATACCTGCCGAAGGACAAAGAATGCAAACCGAGATTGTGTGTCAGTGCCTTGATATATTTCGCGAATAATGTTTAAGAGAATCTCTTCTGGAAGGACGGCCGATATTGATCCAGTCGATGATTTATTGAGCTTCTCTTTTATGGCGTTGACTGGACCCTGTAGAGGTGAACTCTCGGATGGAGAGAGGTTCTTAGGTGTTACTTGCCACTGAGGTTCAAGTTCAATCTTCGTCGTTTGATAGTGGTGTGAAGTTTTTGGTTGTACAAATAAACCCGCTGAGCTGTCGGACCTGTCTTTTATAATAGTGACTGGACCTTCGGTATGTGGCTCCTCCGATGCCGCGATAGTCTTTGGTGTAACTAAGCCATCCATTTCAGGTTTAACCTTTTTCGTTTGAGGGCTGTCAGAAGTCGTTTGCTGGACTAGTGAATTCGTTGAGCTTCTGGCGGTATCTGTCTTGCACATCTCCATACTCATTGGGTTTTTTGCCTCATCCGTTCCCATGGGATGAATGCTTTCCACCTCTTCTTCCATTTCAGTTAGTAGCAATAGCAGGAAGCGGCTCTGAGTCCTACCTGAACGGTCTGGAGGCATACCTCTGAGACAGTAGCTGAACAGAGTACATAGCCAGCGTTTCAACATCTTGGACAGCTGCTAACGGTCCTCCTTCTTCCTTTGCAATACGGTGTTGAGTCTAACAAGATGTTTGAGGCAGTACGCCACTTTTCGGGGGCGAAGCTACTTATTTATCTGAATGGCCAGCACGAATATTTAAACTTCGTGCTGTATTTTCTCATAAATGTAAGTAAAAATGCTTTCTCACATCAGAAAGCCAGTCATTGAACTTAAAGCAAGTGGGCCTCAGGGTATAGGAAGACTTCTGATATTAAGTTAAGGTGCTAAGAATACTTAGTCTATGATCTTCAAAATCTGTACTAAATTATACTAAATCTACCCAAGGTTAGTTAAGGCTTTTTATTACCTATAATAGAGGTCGTAAGAGTTATTGCATCACCTTGGTGGGCTTTGCGATTTGGCTGGGATTTAAACTTTACACGGGCTCAGTTGTCACGGGCTGGTCGCGGGA